>QLPD01000595.1:0-14500 GCA_003314085.1 Hymenopellis raphanipes
ACCTGGCATCATAATCGGACTCGGCATGCTCCCAATACTGGCGCTGATGAAATTTTATGTCGATTGAGCCGAGGTACGCCGGGATGTTGATAGCGTTCACGAGATCGGCCGGAAACAGCGCGTCGTCTTGTACTCCGACATCTCGCCATGTATCTCGTGACGCATTAGGCTTTGGAATGACAGATAACTGGTCGTCAGCGGCTTCGACTATGAGGCAAGCGAGGGCACGCGTGAAATGCGCGAAAGCCTTCTTTCTGTTATCGATTTGGGAAGCCGGGCGAATTTTGAAGCCTGTTGATCCCTCAAATTCAACATGGTCAGTCAGACCTGCAAACTGAAATGTTAGTATTTTAATCGAGTCATCAAGGGGAGTACAGTACGGACAATGCCAGGGAATTTTTTCCTGATGATGGGGAGAGGTCATGATTGTAGGACGATCGCGGTTCCCACGTAGAAGTCACCCTTTCATCACCGTTGTTGGACATGGCCTCCGACCTCCACAAATGTGAAAGTCTGAGCCTTAAGCCCCGAGGCCACGACGGTTTTGAGAAGACTAAAGAAAATCTAACGCGTCTTCATCACCGCTCACAACTCAACACCTTCGATAGCACAAGGCGGTCTGCGGGGGAGATGAGGAGCATTTGACTAGTGTGATTTTAGACGAGAGAGTATATATTGGTTTACAGAGTGAAGCGAGTTACATGAGTTTCAGACAGTGTAAGTTTTTATAGCACCCTTGTCCATTATCATTGACATGAACGTGGGCGACGATTTACACAGAGGAGTAGGTGCTAGTAGCGACCGGCTCCGTAAATTTCATGGATGCAACAGCATCGCCCGGAGGTCCGGACGTCTGGACACGAAACTGTTTTTTTTTTCTTTTTTTTTTTGTGGAACGTTTGGGATAGCTTCGCACTCTCCTGCATCTAGCAGGTGCCTGGTCGCTCAGCGCCACGGCGCGCCAAGGGCGCGGTGCTAAGCCCGTTGAATAAGTCGAGGAATTGAAACCCCATTGAAGGAATAAATATCATAGGTAGTTCATATAAGCATGTTCATAGTGTTCGCTTGAAGGCGCCTTCATCAGACCACGCGAGGAAATGCTTTACGCACTGTAGCTGCCGAGACAGCCATGTGTGGGACTCGATCTTGTAACCTCCGGCTAACCATCATCGATCATCATCATCTCTACCCACTAAAACCCCGCTATCCTTCGTCCAGTCATTATCTTCGGGGACCAAGCCTCTCCATGTGTTAAGGACTAAGGATCTCGATATCGCCTTCTTCCCGAATTTTTGTTGGTCTGCTAGCAGACAGTCTAGTTCAAGTCGACGGTTTATTGTGTATTTGAATCGGTTCTCAATCTCACGACGCGAGCTTGGTGTTTTGTCGTTGATAACCCTCTCGTTTCTCAGCTTCCAGATGAGGTGAGCTGATTCCGATATCAGAATGCGTCTCATTCTTTCCTCTCCCCGCGTTGTCGCTTTCTTGTACGCGTTTGGAGGCTGAATGCCACACGACATGATGTCGCCGATGTTGACGCGGAGGTCGTTGCCTGTTTTTCGCCTCCAGGATAGGTTTGCCAGGTTCCAGATTTCCTGCTGTCCCGGTGCAGTGCATTCCGTTAGTATGTGTTCCATACTCTCGGTCTCGCCACACGTTTGACACCTTTCTCTAGCTTCGTATCCGGGTATATGTCGCCAGTGTTTCCCGACGTTATAGCCGTCGTGAATCAGCATCCATAGGAAGTATTTTACTGATCTACTGAAGTCCTTTTTTCGTATTGACAGCCATAGTTGCTCCTGGGCGATCTCCACGCCGCATCTCCCCGCTGCAGCTTCGACGGCAAGGGATACATTTCTGGCAGTTCCGCGGCGGTCGAGCTTCTCTTGGTAGACATCTCCCTGCATCTTGGTTTTTCGTATTATTCTGTATGCGGTTGCCTGCGTCATTGCTTTCAATTTTGCACCTCTGATTCTCAACTCAGGCGGGATCGTTAGGTCGACAATATCCGGCTGCTGTCGACGACTGGCTTCGCCTGCTAGTCTATCTGCACCGTCATTTCCACAGTCTCCAGAGTGGCCTTTAACCCATTCGAGGTGGGTATCTGCGGTGCGTTCCCGGAACCGTGCTATCATCGTCTGCGTGATTAAACTGTTACTGATTAGGAAGTACCCTTCATCTTCCCATTTCGTAAACCGACCAAGCAGCCCATCGAGCACATGGCGGGAGTCACTAACGCATCGGATGGGATTGTGTCGCGGTATCGTTTCCGCCAGTGTTTTCGCTGCTATCAGCTCCGCAGCTTGGTTCGTGGTTCCAACTTCATCTGGGATTCTCAGGCTTATGTTCCTTTCACCCTGGCCGAATCTTGTAGCTTTTCGTTTGTCCCCCAGTTGAATTTAATGCTTTTACGGTTATCACGACGTGCTTGCGCTTAATTTTCCGATTGGATAGACACCACTGAGTGCCATTCAACCGTTTTACTGTCTTCTTCAAACCCTCAAGACCTCAAGTTCCGTCTGCGCCGAAATATCCGAGGACCGCGATTGTGGCGCGGTGTCACCCCTGGACCTTCCAAATATTGCGCTTCACTGGGTATACTCTCTTGGTGACGCGACTGCCTTGTCGGTACTCAACAATGTATATATGTATCGAGAGCTGGGAAACTGCCGTTCTTTCCAACTGCCATTCTCTGTTCAGACTTCCTGGAGAACTAATAATTCGACACGGCAGGATCTCCGCGTAAATGTTCTTGTGATCGAGTCAGTCTGGAGTCAGTAACGTTACCTCACATCACCATGGAGCCCGATTCTAACGCGGAGGACATTTAGCCGAACAGGTATATAATGCTGTCCGCCTGTCCTTCTCTTTCATTCGTCCTTCCACCATGTCGTCGTGATGCCTGTACTGGATCCCTCTCATCATCGTCATCGTCGCCGTCATCGTTGTCTCCGCCGCTATGGCCCTCGCTCTCGACCATCATCAAGTCGCCGTCCTCAACGCGAGGAGTTCATTACCGCTTTGGGGTCTGGCTCACGGTTGTCAAGTAAGTTCTGATTCTACAGCTTGTTGTTGGCTCTTCATTGATTGTTTTCTTCATAGGCTTGACTCTTGGCTATCCGCTGCCTTTACGTGGTCAACAACTTGTCGTGTACTCAGGTATGTCTCTCTCTTTTATTCGGGTCGGTGAGATAAGTACTGACTGAGGTTCTTTCCAGGTACGGAACCTTGACGGGCTCAGCACCTGTCAAACTTGACGGCCGAACTGACATTCAGCCTATCTACGGTCCACTCTATGGCGGTAAGTCCTCGATTAGGGTTTCGGGAAGTCTGTTTTACTAACGGGTCATTGCAGACGCGACGCGGATTTGCTGGCCATACACACTTACCCGGGTCCGCAGAATGAGTCGAAAACGCTCGTTTACGCCATATTCGAGGTCGGGTTACAAGAGTCAACAGTCTCGGTAAGTCATAGATTACAGTTTTGGAAAGCTTGTTTATTAACTGGTTATTGTAGACCACACACGACCTACGCAATAGGCGCTTACCCGGGTCCGCAAAGCGAGTCGTTCCACGGCGCAGTCGAGCTACGCGAGTACCAGGATACCCGGATCGAGTTTTTGCGCCACATCTGAGTTTGTCATGGTTGAGAGTTGAAGTTGGGGAGGATGGTTCGAGTTGGACACCCCCTGGTGGAGATGCTCTGCCAGAGGGTGATCCTTTTTTTTGTAGTAGCATTTGTTGTAGCTAGACGCCGCAATATGATCCCAGTGCACCATCACGTGACCGAAAAATAAAAAACTTCTGTTCATTTTGCTCAGGGACGCCCATAAAAGGCGTTTTAACCCTTGGGAATTGCCTTACAGGGAGTATTTACCCTGCAGGAAAGACGGCAGAGGGATGCCGCGGTCTTACCATCAAGAGGGAGCGAGAATCAATGAAGAGGTGCCCGGTACAGTGAAGACAGGAAGACACAGCGAACACATGAAAACAGAAACACCCCCAGTACCCGGCCATAACATTTCCCCTCCCATGAAGCTATATTCACGCCAATTACACGTCCTCAACGCGTAGTTCGCTTCCGCCACAGTTATCCATCAGATAAGCACAGCCACCTACCCACGCTTTTTCCTTCCGACCACGACGACGAGCAGACGCGAATCCAGACTCAGAACAGCACTCGCAGGCGGATACTTCAACAGTCAGAAGCGACGGACAGTCAGAGACGGTGTTGAAGGAAGATGCAGGCAGATGGCGCCGTCTAGGTACGCGCACAGCAGAGTAGATGCTTACGCTGGACTAACGACAACGTTGGCTTTAAACAGCCGAGTAGTAGATGTATTCCAAAGCAATAGAAAGTTTTATACCCACAACACGAGCGCGATCCACCACAATGAGTTCACGAAATGTTCCAAACCATCCTAGAGATGATGCACAAATCCGTGTGTATTCTCTTGCTCGTCGTAATAGACTAACAGTAATTGCTAGAACCAAGACGTCGAGGATCTCAAGTCGGAGCTCGCCCAGCTCAGACTTTCCAACGCCAGTCTGGAACAGCAAGTGCGCGATGGTGGTGGCTACCACGGCGGCGCTCGCACACCTGGCTTCATGACCCCCGCCGCCCCGCCTAGCCCCCAACTCCGTTCAAAATCGCCCTTTTTGGCACCAGGATTCCCCACCACCATCCCAGCCTTCCCTTCACAACAGGCACTCCTCAGCCCATCTCCATTAGGCGATAACATTCTTTCCGCCTTTCCTCTGGGTTCAAGGAGCAAGGATATCCCCGGCTTCTACGTCGTTATTCCCGCTGGAGGCGCTGGTACCCGTCTGTGGCCGCTCTCCCGCGAGGGCCACCCCAAATTCCTCCTCGATCTCACTCTCAAGGGCCGTTCCCTCCTCCAAGCAACCTGGGATCGTCTCATCCCACTCTCTTCCCCTGCTCGTACCACCGTCGTCGCCGGCCCGAGCCATGTCACCAGCATCTGCGAGCAGATTCCAGACCTCTCCATGGATAACATATTCTGCGAGCCCGGCCCCAAAGATTCTATGGCTGCCATTGGTCTAGCTGCCGCCGTACTCGCTGAACGCGATCCCGACGCTGTCATTGGGTCCTTTGCTGCAGACCACATGATTTCAGGCGACGACGCGTTTCTCTCTGCCGTCGCCGAGGCAGTAGAGGTGGCGAAGAAGGGGCTGCTGGTGACGATTGGTATCGCGCCATCCCATCCATCGACTGGATTCGGATATATCCGTCTAGGAGAGAAGCTCGGGTATTCGGAGGCGCCTAACGCGCGCATGGTCGATAGCTTCAAGGAGAAGCCCGACGCGCGAACCGCTGCCAGTTACATTGGTACGGGAAAGTACCGCTGGAACGCGGGTATGTTCGTCACCAAGGCGTCGGTGTTACTCGAGCTGCTGCACGAGTACAAGCCTGAGATGGCGGAGGGGCTGAGGAAGATTGGCAAGGCGTGGGACAATGTGCACGAACGGGAGCGGGTGCTTGCGGAGGTCTGGCCCAAGCTGGAGAAGATCCCTATTGATAACGCGGTTGCTGAGCCTGCGGCGGCGGATAAGAAGGTTGCTGTTGTGCCCGCTACGTTTGGTTGGGACGATGTTGGGGATTTCTCTTCGCTCGCTGATCTGTTGCCTGCCGAGCAGAATCAGCCGAGGATTTTGGGAGATAATAGTCTTGGTGCGTGTGCTCCCTTCATCATCATCATCATCATCATCATCAGGATGGTTAGCCCCTCCTCATACTCATACTCATTTTCCTCTTCTTCTTCTTCTTCTTCTGTCGTTGCTGATGTTTTCGTGCAGTTCTTACTGAACAAGTTTATGGAGGTATTGTCGTGCCGGGGTCTGGACGGCTTATTTCGTGTCTTGGTGTTGATGATTTGGTTATTGTGGATATGCCTGATACCCTTCTTATTACTACCCGCGCGCGTTCGCAGGAGGTTAAGCGCATCGTGAAGAAGGTGCGCGAGGCTGGATGGCCGACGCTTCTGTGATTGAACCCACAATCGCTGGGATGTCATCCTTCTTCTTCTGCTGCTGTAATGGACTTTTTTATACTCTGGGTGGACTAGTAACTTTACAGTAATGATGAAAGAACAGTTGTGGAAGATCCTTTAGGAGATGGCTTGAAGCCACGAGCAAGTGGTAATCTTGAACTTGTAGGTGCATTCGTGAGGGGAGATGCCAGTGTCAGATTGTTGTGACCACATGGAAGAATGCTGCCTTGTGTGTGCTGAACCTTACCGTTCACTTTTGGGTTGTCTGTAGGCTAGACGCGGTTGCGCCACCCAACAATAACGGGTTTGAACGCCTCCGACGGGAGAAGGGTGCCGCATGTCTTGTACGCTGCGGTCAGTGGTCGAGTAAACGTTGAATGACAAGATTTTGCTGCGAAGGTCGGACGCCGATGCAGATACTCGTATAGTACGCGCCGAATTGATAGGCTATCTGAGTCTCTGGGAGTTAACCTCAGGTGTATTAAGTACGAGGGGCATTCATTCAGTCTTCCCGTCGTTGTATTGGTGTATGATAATAAGTATGGTAGCCTATGGTGCTATATATTGAAATAGGTAACATGCAAGATCGGGTACATCCAGAGTGAACTTGAAAGATCCTAAGTACACCTTGAAGGGCCCGGGAAAGATGGCTTGGGAAGTTCAACGTGGAAGATGATAATAGAAGAGGAAGAGGGGAGGGGAGGATGATTTAAGGCCTGCACGAGAACAACCGGGTCATTGTTAGTCCAATCGAGAAGACCTGAAAGCAACTGTCTGGGAACGCCGCGAGGGATGAGATGAGAAGGGGGTAGGGAAGCTGAGCTCGGAAGAGGCGGACAGTGGATCGTGTACATCTGCCACCAATTGGTGGGCAGCGCGTCTGCTTCGGGCGAGACGATGTCCTGTATCCGAGATTGCAAATGTCCCGAATCCAATTGACGGGACCACTGCGGCAACGGTCAGGTCCGTCCACATGCATATTTAGCATAGTAGGGACTCGGAGGATGTTTAGAGAAACAGCTTAGCTTCTGAGAGAATACGAGGCAAGCGTCGAAACGAGCCAGTCCAACCAAAAAGATCAAGGATAGGTGGTGATACAAGCTCCCTAGTGTGTACGGAGTGCCCGACATGGAGGTCCTGGCTTCTTGTGCACGCAGATTCTTCATTTTATAATTGAAGTCGACGTGTCCGCGTACGGGTCTCTATTGAATGCACCTAGATAACCCACCGTCGAGAAACAGATAAGTAGTAAATGCCCTTACTTTCTACAATGGTGTTAGTCCAATGGCTAGTATCTTGATATTCACGTTGTGGGTCGAGCCTCTGAGCTTGGCAAAAATAAGAAATTGAAGGAAGGAAGGAGACTCACCTCTTCTTGATGACGCAAATCCCATTACACATCGGCCACTTTGATGATCGCCGGCTTCATTCTCATCTCTCTCCATAACCACCACCACCACCACCATGTCAAGCTCACGGGGGCGCTCCGTCGAGGACACGTACGAGTCGCAGAACGACCAGCGGCTCGACGAGCTGCATTCTAAAATCCGTACGCTGCGCGGGGTATGTAATTACAGCCTTTTTCCTCTCCGTTCCTCCCACAGCTGACGGGAGAGGGATACACGTAGATTACGACGGACATCAACGACGACGTGGAGCGGCAGAATCTTATGCTTGATGATACGGTGCGTTTCCTCCCTCCACCTTTCTATCCTCCGCCTTCCTATACTTAGCCCCCGGGGTGCAGGGTAACTCGTTCTCCTCATTCGGGGACACGTTAGCGCAGACGTCACAGCGCGCGAGGCAGGCGTTCGGCCTGGGGAACGGCGGGCTGAAGACGGGGCGGGTTGCGGTGATTGTGGTGTGCTTCTTGCTGGGGGTGTGGGTGTCGTCAAAGGTGTTTTGGTGGTGGAGGGGGAGTGCGCCGGGCGCGGGGCAGTTGGCGTAGCCCGCCTTCTTTCTTTTGTATTTGGTGGGTCGTTGCTTGAATGTGTGATGAAGTGAGCTGATGATGTCTGGATGATAGTATATATTTTTCCTTGGTGTATCTCTCTAGTTTGCTTAATACCCTGGACATGTTGGCTGCAAAATTATGGACCTTGCTTCAATTTCGGCGTTCCCTTGAAGAATCGCTTTGCTACTAGATGATTCTCCGACTTACGGATAGGCAGCTCGAAGAATCAGCGAGGATGGGCCTACCCAACGTGCAGTTCAACGTCGGCATACAAACAGGACACGATAGATTTCATGACGAATGGAAGGATGGTGGTTGGACAGCAGAACTACATGGGTATGATCTTTCCATATTCTATTACTTCGAAAAAACAGTCAGATCCTTTCTTAGATAGCTTGCCCTCGATGCGCGTCTTTCCCAAAGTACCCGGAGGGTTACACACGACTCAATATACCTTGGGCTTTGACCGCGTTGGAGAGTGCGCGCGCGCAGGAGCACTCTGCCAGCTTGGATTGTTGCATTGCGCCATGGATGAACTGCTAGTCGTCGAAGAGTATGCGGAACAAATACAGGTCATTCTCCATCTCTCCCTCCGAAGGTGCTCGCCGCGTGCTGCGTTGGCGACGCCATGGCTCCGGCGTTTGAAGAAATGTCGACTGGCGACTTCGTGGACGGCATGCTGTTCTCCCGCGTTTCGTTGTATTGGAGGTGGACTAGTATGTGCGGCTGGAACCGCGAATTTCATCCAAGGTGGTTGGGTGATGGAGGCGGAGTGAATGGTGTCCCGATGTTGAACGATTCATAGCGACGGAGAGGAACTTGGCGTGGTGATGGTGGTGTTAACTTGAGACAAGGGGGCTGTGGGAGAGAAAGCGGCGCACTACCGGCGCTAATCAACGTCTCATGGCTTCTTGTATTGGGCTTCGTAAGCAATTCCCGTGTCATGTTATTCGGCGCTTATCACAAAGCTGTTACTCTCTGTCCACCACCACCACTGAATATGTCGCATCCATACAACGACGAATTGATTAACTGGGTGCTCCATGCAGTATTACGCGACGACGATTCCGATGAGATGGATGTTCTTTTCAGCCGCTCCCAGGCATTGTACACAAGGTTTCGCTCGACAGGACAGCTTCAAGATATCGAGGAGGCAATCACGTCGCAACGGGATCTGGTCAGTCTAACCTCGACTGGTGACCACCGTGCGCTGCATCAGTATATCCTCGCGTCCTACTATCATGCACGATTCGAACGCTTTGGTGACGATTTTGCTATCGTTCAAGCAATCGAGGTGCTACTTGATGCAATCCATTGTGCCAACATCGGATTCTTGGACCGGAGGAAGTACATAGAAAACCTGAAGGCCTACTATAACGAGTATCAACAACGAACAGGCAAGAGGTTTTACGCTCTGGAAACAAGAATCAAAGTAAGTACGTTGCGCGTTATTCCATTACATTATGTTCTAACTTGATTAGAGATTCGATATTCTGCATGTAGATGATACACTTAAAGTGCGTCTTGTGGTTCGACACGTTGATGCTGGGTATTTAAACAGGTTGCAGGACCTTATACCGGTCGCCCAATCCGCCCATGTGCGGTTTTCGCAATCTGGAAGGCTTGACGACATTGATAAGGGAGTCGAAACGATGCGTCGGGCAGTTGAACTCACTCCGAACGATCATCCTGACAAGGCGCTAAATACAGCCCTTCTTGGGGACTTCTTGATAAGGCGTTCCGAGTGCCTTGGCGAAGTCAGTGATGTTGAGGAGGCCATCAAATTGCACCGTCGTGTTGTAGCCGAGAATCCCGACGATCACCCCCACATGCCTCTTTTGCTGGCCGGCCTTGGACTCTCCTCTAAGTGTCGCTTTGACCTCATTGGAGACACCATCGATCTTGAAGAATCAATCAAAGCGCTACGCCGCGGAGTCGAGCTCGTCCCCGATAATCACGTTGATAGGCCCCAATACCTTCATGCCCTTGTGGAAAGTCTCTTCGCTCGTTTCGTACACTTTGGTCAGCGCAGTGACATAGAGGAGACAGTCAAGGTGTATCCAGATCTACTTGAGCGCGTTCCTGATGGACATCCCTACATGGCAGATTATTTGGGCGGTCTTGGAAACTCCCTCGTGCTGCATTTCAGACTCTCTCACGAAATCACTGACCTCGATGAGGCAATAACGTTGCATTCTCGTGCAGTGGAGATCATTCCAGAAAACCACAGCGAGCATCCATTAGCTCTACACAGCCTTGCGATTGCATTCACGAGGCGGTTTCATTGCCTTCGCCAAGATTCCGACCTGCACGAATCAATCCAGAAGCAGCGTCAGGCAGTCAATCTCCTTCCTGTGGGTCACCCTAGGAAGTCGGGATTTATGCTAAATCTAGGGCGGTTCACGGAGAATCGCTTGGCAGTATCGTCACCGCCGGTACAGTCTGACTTCATGGATGCCGAAGATGCTTACAGACGCGCATGCGACGCTGGTCCTCCTAATATGTCACTCAAGGCAGCTGTATCATGTACACATTTGTATGCGCGTTATCCTTCCTTTGTAGAGTCACCACAGAGGGTAATAGAGATGCACAAACGCGTCATGGAGCTTCTTCCGGAGGTTGCTTGGCTAGGCCACAGTATATCTCGTCGCTTCGAGGAGATCTCAAAGTACGGAGATGTTGTTAGAGCTGCAGTGGCTGCGGCGCTATCATTCGGAGAGAAGACAATGGCCCTGGAGTGGTTTGAAGGTACGCATGGATTCGAGCATCAATGACAAGACTTTGACGTAGACATGAAGAGGGTCGTGCAATCGTTTGGAGCCAAATCCGGGGCTTGCGCACGCCAGTGGATGAGCTCCGGGATTCAAATTCCCAGCTTGCAGAAGACTTGCAGCGCACTGCGGCAGCACTTGAACGTGCGGGACAGCGCAAGACTTCAACTATCGATCTAGGCTTAAAGTCTGATCGAGAAGCAAGTCTAGAAGACGAAGCCGTCAACCATCGAAGTCTTGCACGAAAGTACAGACGGCTGCTAGACGATATTCGACAACTGAAAGGATTTGAAAACTTTTTGCGGCCTAGGAAAGTTCGAGAGCTCGCCCAGGCTGTAGATTCCAACGGTCTTGTCGTATGCGTCAATGTTGATGAATTGCGCTGCGACGCCCTCGTCCTTCATAAGGCAGGATCGGAGACTCCCATCGTTCATCACGTCCCCCTCCCCAAGATCACGTCCAAGGATGCCAAAAACCTACGCGATAGTTTGGAAACTTGTCTTCAGCGTGTCCGCCCTCGGAAGATCTTACTTGACTATCATTATCTCCAGGATAGCGATAACGAAGACCTCCACACCATCTTTTCGACCCTTTGGAACTGCGTTGTACATCCTATCATTGATTTAATTAGATCTAATGTGCGTCACATTGGTTTTTTTGTTTATTCTGGACTAATGTCGAGATAGATCCAACATGAGGGCCTTCTGCGAATTACTTGGTGTACATCGGGCGCCCTAGCATTTCTGCCCCTCCACGCGGCGGGAATCTATGAGTCTGACACCTCGTTGAAAGCGTGCGATATCATAATCTCATCATATACGCCAACACTCGCCAGCCTTCTTGCCAGTGCCACTACCGACGACATCTCACGGGATCCCAGAGTGCTTATCCTGTCTCAGCCGAGCACGCCCCACAAACCCCCTCTCCCGGGAACCGTTCGCGAAGCAAAGATCGTGGAAGAGGCTGTTGGGAGACATGAGTCTTGTTTAGTCTTGAACGGCCACAAGGGAACTGTGAAGGCTGTTCTGGATGGCATGAACGATCATCCTTGGATCCATTTAGCCTGTCACGCAGAGCAGAACGTCAAAGACCCTACCCAGAGCGCGCTTCTTCTCCATGACGGCCGTTTAACTTTACAACAGCTGATGGTAAAGACTGCTAGCACCGGGCTGTTTGCGTTCCTCTCGGCCTGTGAAACAGCGATGGGAGACGAAAGGGCCTGTAGAATTCAGCGGGACCCCTCGCGCACTAGCGCATCTCGCGGGTCGCGCACTCGCGCATTGCGCTAGCGCAGTCACGACGTGACACTTTAACTAGAGTGTAACCCTAGCCTAATCTGCGTCCTGCTCCCGTCTATCGTCTCCTCACCCGAGTACGTTAGATGACGAATACATGTAGGCTTGCATTGAATAGAACATCATGAACCTTTTAAGCACGACTTTCCGACTTTTTGGACCCAGGCTGAAGACCCGTTAGTATGTAGCCACTATTCACCGACTTACAATGATTGACTAGGGCATCACGCACAACGCGCGCCGCTCTCCTCACGTTGAACAAAGGTATATGACTGGCCTGTCGAGTCAGTTACCATTAACTTCGTGGTAGGGCAGTCTAAAGTAGTACATTACCAAGAGTACTTATTGATCATCTTCGAGCATTGTGGGATCGCGGGGTGGGATCATTTCATGAAGCATAGGTCGTTACCACCTCTCACAGGCAAGACTTTCATCATTCACTCTCATTTCTATACTTACACTTAAGGTTGTATACACATGTCACGGTCGCGCAATAGCGGGTAGGGTGTTAGCGCAGCTCGCGGGACTGCTCGCGCATGCCTCGCGCAGCCTCGCGCACAAGCGCACAAGCGCAATGCGCTGGCGGGATCGCTCTAGCACGTCTAGCGCAGGTATGCGCGAGGTCAATAATGTTAATCCGGATAAAGACTCGAGTTGGAAACATGTCAGTGGGTTGCAGACCGTGGGATCCATCCCAATCCGACTGCTTTCCAGCCGATTAAGAACATGGTGTTAAATTTTCCCCTTCTCACAACCCGAGATCGAGTACTGGTGTGGTACTAGGCTAATAAATCCTCCTCCAGACCTATCCGGGGCATAAGAGGGGTGAAATAGACGGGGATTCGGGCGGGAGATCATCAGTCACATGAACTTGCATATAATGGGCGCTAAGAAGTGCTGAATGCTGTGCGTCTAGCAGCTTGGTAAGTGCTTCTGCTAGAAGGCGCGTTAACTAAGCTCGTAGCAAGCTCCCAGGCGGTCGCGCCACACTTCCCAATTTAGCGAAAACTCAGGGGCACATCAATCTTGATCTGTAGTTCGATACTCTCGAGGGAAGGCTGAAGCGGGGGAGCAGTCAACAACAGTTATGATACTTATATGTTACATTATAGAAGCCAAAAATGTAAAAAAAATTCCCAACTTCCTGTGACCGTGCGTAATCCCACTAAAATCCTACTGTTTACTCGGGTCCTAGCGCAACCCTAAAGTAACCCTAGCGCAGCTTGCGCGATCGCGGGATGCGCTAGCGCACACTCCCGCGAGGGGTCCCGCTACTTTCTATGTGCCCGAGACGAAAAGGTTCCTGACGAGGCGGTGCATCTTGCGGCAGGCATGCTTGCGGCGGGCTACCGGAGCGTCGTTGCTAGGATGTGGTCTATCGGCGACTCTGAAGGGCCTCAAGTAGCTGAGGTGTTCTACAAGGAGCTGTTGGAGAACCGGAAAGTGACAGGAAAGATGGACGTGCCGTACGCGCTACATGCTGCTGTGAAGGCTCTGAGAGAGAAAGTTGGCGTAGAGGACTTTGTTAAATGGGTTCCTTTCGTACATTTTGGTGTTTGAGTCACTAGGTGTGTGAGATAGAGCCAACGTCGTTATTTCCTTTTATTTCCTTCAGAACGTCGGACCAGGCTGATGTACTGCTTGAGTGCCATGCTGGAGAATCGAGCCTTGTTGAAAATCTGCGTCGCGTATCTTGGGCAGACGTTCAGTCGGCGACTGCTGGGGGGTATCACGGGGAGGATGAGGACACCTGGATGTCCAGTACTGGGCTTGACATTTTGATTTTTGCGATACTTATACTATGATGCTGTTTCCATCTTTATCTGGAGCAGGAACTGTCCGAGAGGTTCCCTGGGCTCCCAGAGGAAGAAAATGATGAGGAGGACTCGGCACAATACTGTAGTGCTGGTCCAATGTTCAAAACCCATCTTTGTCCTGAGGCCTGAGGCCTGAGATAGCAGTTGATGGCGCTAGACGGATGTGAAGGACTGACTGGGCACACATATTGACGAACCAACAATCGATGAGAAACTTTTCTTCTTCGTCTGGACTCTGGATTGGAAGCCGAAGACATGCCGCGGCATTCAACGCCACCACGTGGTTATTTAGCTCCTTGTTCTTGACCGTCACGTCGCTCCGTTGAAGGTCGAACCGCAGAACTACAAGGTATAGCATATATATATGTTCTCTTACTTCGAAAAAATTCAAATCCTTTCTCAGATGGCTTGTTCTCAATGCGGGTTTTTCTCACAGACCCCGAGTCAAACAGGGTTTCCTTTCGTCGAACGCACCGCTCGATACGAGGCTCTGAGCGCGTCCAACGAGGCCCCTCTGGATTTGGAGAGAGCAGAGCTTTTGGAGAGGCTCGCTCGTGCGCAGGAGCACTCCGCCAGTTTGGATGATCGCCTTGCACTCATTCGGGCGACCTTGGATGATTTGTTCAAGGAGAAGGCTGCGATTGAAGAGTAC
>QLPD01000596.1:0-40695 GCA_003314085.1 Hymenopellis raphanipes
GTTCTGAAGACCGACTGAATACTCTTGTCCAAAATTTGGTTTCCAGTCTGAATTCACGCGGGGGCAAAACAAGTAATAATAATTCGGGCTACCACTGAACAGAACGCTGGAACCGTATGATCGTCACGCCGTCGTCAGTGGTTTCTACCGACTGACTTTCACTTGACCTGAGGCTCACGGTGTGTCAGCACCGTTCCCATATACAATTCTGAAATTTCGTCAGTATCGTCGAGTTCGGTCTCCGTGCTTCCATTCACTTTCTTTTCTAGGCCTCCGGAAATTCGTGGTATCATTGGTGGATTCTCCGGCTGTATGATATCCTTAGGTACCGCCACAGGTATGGGTTTCATTCCTCCTTCGTTATTCCTTGCCAACTCTCAGCCGTCATGTTCAGCCAATTGGGTTGGATACGCTTGTGGTTTCGCGCCGGAGACAACATCGTTTCAATGGCGTTTCCCTCTATCCATGCAGATACCACCAGGCATCATACTCTTCATTGGTCTACAATTCGTTCTTCCAGATTCTCCTCGATGGCTCATCCGCCATGGTCGTGATGATGACGCTAAAGCTGCCTTTACTCAGATTCGAGGTGACCTAAGTGGAGCGGACTTGCATAAAGAGTTCGACGACATGCGGGAGCAGATCTTGTACGAGAAGGTAATCCGATAGAACTTTGCTGATTTTCTGCAACTGAACCTCTTTTTTCAGTCGATAGAGCTGTCGAGCTTCAAGGAGGCTTGGCAGAAATACAGGAAGCGGATCATAATTGCCGTGATAGTTCAGACTGCCACTTCGTTGTCTGGCGTCAACGTTATTGGTGAGCACGCAGTTTTATTGATACACGACGAATATTTTAACCTCTTTACCTCTAGGATACTACCAAACCACGCTGTACAAGCAACTCGGCATTCAAGGGCAAAACATTCTGCTCTTGGCTGGTGTGTACGGAACAATAAGCGCGCTCGTCAACCTCGTTTCGGTAAGATGGCATCTCATGTCAATGACTTCTTCGTTTCTAAAGATGATGTTTAGCTCAAGCTCCTTGACTACATGGGTCGTTATCCTATGCTGTTGTATGGGTTCGGCGGTCTTTGCGTCGACTTGATATATTCTGCTCTCAGTAAGCGATACGGTTACACAATCACTTGAACAGTTCTCTCACCTGTTCTACAGTGACGCGCTACTTCGGAACGTCTGACAACAAAATTGGCAAGGGATTCGCGATCCTTGGTATTTATATGTACAACGCGATCTACTGTTCGTCAGTTCCCGGCTCTGGTTTAAAATGTCACTGACTGCTTTCAGTCATGCTGCTCAACAGTACAACATGGTTGTACGGCGTTGAGATTCTTCCCATCTACTTGCGAAGCACTGTGTAAGCTTACCATTCTACCTCCCAGCCATTTGTCAGTACTAACTTGGACCAGAACCGGCCTGGCCTCCATGTCCCATTTTATTTTCAACATTGGGGTTACAGAGGCAGGTCCGACAGCTTTCGCAAACATCGGCGCCAATTTTTATTGTAAGTCTGCGCAGCTGCTCTCCTGTCCGACTAAGCCAAAATCTTGAATAGACGTTTTCGTTGGCACGACGTTCTGTACAGCAGTATCAATCTTCTTCATGTTCCCTGAGTGAGTGCTTGTTTCTGTACGGACAAGATACAGACTTACATACCGCCTATAGGACAAAGGGCAAGACTCTCGAAATGATCGCAGCTGAATTCGGAGACGAGGTTGTTATTACGGAGCTTCCCAAAGATGATAAAGGGTACGAGGAGAGGGTGGAGAATTCTGCAGCCTGAACCCAATTTCATCTCAATCATGGCATTGTATTCTACACTCTACACTCTAGGGATTGAATTATGGGGCGCGCGCAGGTCAATCGAACACAATGTAGGTTCTGTTCGTCTAAAGATGTGGGAGGAGAGGATGGCGTACAAGGGGCTTTCACTTGTGCGAAAACAGACGGAACGCCCGCTCTACATACGAGCCAGATGGTGAGTGCACTGGCTCTGCTGGCGCATAACCATTTCAGTTGTTATGTTGCCAATTCTACAGATCCTGACTTTCATGTTAGTCATGAAAACTTTGCGAACATTAAGTTACAGCACTTTAAGCTCATCCAAACACGCGCAGTGCTCAATTCCCTGTAAGCAGCTCTCGTAAGGCCCATGTTCTTCAATGGAACCAGGCCAATCTGACGAGATTGCCCGGGACTGGATTCATGATACTACCACATACAGTCGTAAATACCCAACTATGTTCTACGCACGGCGGGCAGGCGGTGACAGTTGCGCGCGCGGGGGTTCGAACCCTTGATCGCTACAACTCCCAGTCTCACCGGCGGTTGCCTCGCCCGCCACGTACGACGCCACACCTAGATCTGCGTCAGTTTACATTACATTTAGAGATGGATCAAGTGCTCACTGTATAATCATAGCCAGCTACAGCACCTAACGCCACCGAAGACGGGTCTCAGGATGTTGTCGCCGTCACCAGCAACCACACTCGACGAAGGCTCTCACGCTCCCGCTCCCGCTTCCGCCCACGCCCACCACCACGATACTTCGGCCGTCACTGCTGATGCCTTGCCGGCCACTCTTCAGGCGGAATCCTTGTCAGTCTCTTTAGTACTTGGAAAATGGCAACCACTCACACCGGACTCCTATAGCCTCGCCCGCCTTCGACCACAGTTTGAGTACGTCTTTTTCTATTATTATTGCTTCATGATCTGACAAATCGTTTGTAGGACGTATTACCCATCCGAGTATGTCGACATGACACCAGCACCCTGGGATGTGTACGTCGAACTCATCAAGAGCATTGACCAATGGCGTCCCGATGGCATTCCAGCTCTTCGGTGAGTTGATTTTGCAATCGCTCTCACTGGACTTTGGCTTATAAATGTGTTTCTTGTCTAGTTGCTCGTACATTTCCGGATCGATTCTTGTTGAGTACATGCCCACGGCGTCCCACGAGCACGGTCATTCCGGTCTGCTTCACATCATCACGGGTACTGTCTCTACAGACATGATAGCGAAGGGTGAAGATGTCATTGGAGTGTTTTGCCTTTTTGGTGGCGCAAGTATGTGAACCTTCCATGTGTCTATACTGAATTTAACATACTACAGGATACGAAATTGCACAACGAGAACATAGTTTAGAGGGCGATTCGACGCTTACTCTTAACCCTGCTGCTAATGGGCCTACTCTCATTATAGAATGCGGGGGAACACAGTCTGACTATCCCAGTTTGCATAAGAAGGGCATGGCATGGTTCGATTTCTCGGTATGTCTTTCCAATGTTCTCATCTCAGGTCTTGAATTAATGTTGTACAGAATGTTCAAGTCGTTATTTTGGTGAATTTGCAGAAGAACTCGAAGGCTGTCAAAGTCGAAATCGTTCAACGGCTCGCACCTGCTGCAATTCCAAACGCGGTAGCCACTGCCACTCAGTTGAAGGCCAACGCGATCACTCTTCAAGAACGTGAAACAGCTAAGTTCCGAACTGATGAAGCTGCTGCTGGTGTGGAGGTTATTCAGAGCTTCGCCTTTTCATCAGGCAATGTTCATCAAGTGCCAGACCTTCTTATTCCGTATTCAGGCCTCTTTGGTACCAATACCCCTGGATGGGCACCTCCAGGAACTCGTTGGAAAGTGCGCGCTTCTGCTGTAGGACGGTGGGCAAAACAACTGCTAACGTTAATGTAATACTCATAATTGTATCATGTGCAACATCACGAATGGTACAACATCGGCTGACCATGGACTTGCCCGTCTTTACTTGTGTGCTCACGTTGGCTGACCAGTATTTCTCTGTCCAGCCAGAACCCCGCGACCTGCACTCTCGTGTTGACGGCGGAAGGCGGTGGAAAGTTCGATGGACCGCCTGGCAACAGTAGAAGAGCGTTTGAAGAAGATGGAGGATAGGGTGTCCGGCCAGAATGAGCCAGAATCAATATGCTGGAGCGTATCACGGTCGTGGAGAGGCCCTCTATCAGTGGAGATTGACGACTTCAATGAAAAGCGAAGACCCGCTCCCGCCACCTGTTTCTGCTCCAGCGCGTCTCGACCAGCGTGACACCCACCGACAGCTTTCGCAAATATCGGTGCCAATTTCTATTGTAACTCGGCGTAACTGCTCTTCAGTCCGACTAAGCCAAAATCTTGAATAGACGTTCTCGTTGGCGCGACGTTCTCTACAGCAGTATCGATCTTCTTCATGTTCCCTTGAGGGAGTTGTTTGTATGCATCACAAAGAAACAAACTCACATATCGCCCATAGGACGAAGGGCAAGACTCTCGATTACAGCTGAGTTTAGCCAAAGAAAGATGATAAAGGGCACAAGGAGAGGGCGGAGAATTCTGCAGTCTGAACCCAACGACATCTCAATCATGGCATCTACGCTCTCATGGGAAATCAAATTCACACTCTACGCTCTACGGATTGAATTATGGGTATCTCTCAGGTCAATCAACCGTGCATAGCCTATTCCGTTCATGTAAAGACGTGGGAGGAGAGGATGGCGTACAAGGGGTATAATGTCTTCGCTTCGGCATTCACTTGCGAGAAAATAGACGGAACACCCGCTCTACATACGAGCCAGATGGTGGGTGCACTGGCTCGGCTGTCGCATAACCATTTGGATTGTTATGTTGCCAATTCCACAGATCCCGACACATGGCTGTCAAATCCGCCTCTGCTTTGAAACCGAGCTCTCGTTCGGCCAGCGCAGGATCGGCTGTCAAATTTGGGACGTCACCACGACTGTTGTTCATGTTAGTCACGATGTCCAAACGTTATGAAGTATGAATATTTACCGTCTTGTAGTGACGCTGGTTTTGTAGTCAGTGCCTGTTGCTACCTTCATGGCGTCCACGATCTGGCGCACGCTGAATCCTTGCCCGCGGCCGAGGTTATAGGCCTTGTAACGCACAGTGTTCTCGAAGATCACACTGGGGGCGGAAACGAGTGCCTCGAGGGCGAGAACATGCCCACAAGCGAGATCCAGGACATGTATGTAGTCCCGAACACACGTTCCATCCCTAGGATGCATTCAGTGAGGTACGAGCCGTAACATAATAACAGTAAGTACTCTGTGGGATAATCGTCTCCAAAGACATTGAGAACTGTTTCCTGCACGCGGCCCACTGCCATGTGAGCGAGTAGCGGTAACAGGTTCTCAGGTCGTCCTCGGGGGTCCTCGCCTATTCGACCGGAAGGATGCGCACCAGCGGGACTGTCGATTCACGTCAGAAACATACAGACGCGGATGGACATTCGCTCACTTGAAGTACCGCAAAGAGATGCCTTGCCATCTATCAGGTTCAGCTTCAAGGATGATGAGATAGTGGTAAAGGACAAGAACGATCACATATGTACCATGGCAGAGATCCTCTATAATCATCTCGCACATCACTTTAGTGCGTCCATACGGGCTGTCGGCCTTCATACGCGTAGTCTCTGGAATGGGGATCTCGGGAGGAGTGCCGTACACGGTAGCTGACGAGGAATACACGATCCGTGTGCAGTCAAATTCGGACATGATTTGGAGTAAAGACACAGTGGCGCTGACGTTGTTTTGATAGTAGGTCAAGGGCTTCTCTGATGATTCGCCAACAGCCTTGTGAGCCTGGAACATTCGAGTCAAATCATAGCTCTATAGCGAAAAGGAGCAGCGTACAGCAATATGAACCACGCCCCATATTCCACCTTGGCCATATTGACGAAACACTTGGCGAGTAGCGTGCGAATCAGTCAAATCGCACTCGTGCACGTCGATTTTCGTGGATTCGATGTCCTGTTGAGATGCATCCGGGGGCAACTCGTCTCGTGAAAGTTTGGATACCGCGTCGAGGGCTTCGGGCAACGAGTTGTGGTAGTTGTCTATCGATATGACTTTGTACCGGCGAGTCTTCTGGAGCGAATATATGACATGGGAACCTGTAGTCGACGTTCAAACCAAGCCAACACGTTGAAAGGAGAGCCTGACCAATGTACCCAGCTCCGCCAGTAACCAAGACGTTCTTTAGTTTAGTTAGCACGATGTGGGAAGCCTACCATAGAGTTCACGGTACCGACCAGTAAAGGAGAAAGAGTCATTGTTGACGGAGAACAACGATAACGACTTGGTGGGGCTTCAATTGAAAAGGGAGCGCGCGTTATTATATATGCGATCGCTTAGGAGTTCTCTTCGTGCGATCGTGCAGATTTCATCGCACAATGACATTCCTTCACCTTTATTGTATTGTATTTATACAGCAATGTTGATATTGAATATAGTTTAGTCCTCTGCATCAACCTTAATGGTCTCGAGCGTCTTGCTCCAGGCTATCACTTTTGGGTGGGCCATGACCTTGAACAGTGATATTAGAACCAGTATCGCAATCGTCGAAGCAAGCACTGACCTTCGCAGGGTTGAAGTGTAATACTTGCAACCCTTCTAAAGAAGTAGCCCGAGAAAGAGCAACATACGCCTGGCCTATTGATGACTCTCTAAGCCGTCGAACACATATTAGGAGCATGTCCGCTTACCTTTCTCAAAAACTTTGCTCAAATCCACCTTTACTCGGTCCAGAGTTTGACCTTGAGATTTATGTATGGACATCGCCCAGGCCAGTATTAGCGGTAGCTGTAACAATCTAAGATACATATATGACAGAGTCGAGATTGAGGGCATACCTGAGACCGACTGACTTGAACTTCACCATTCGGCAGCTCAACCTTGGATAATTCGGGAATGACCACCATGCGACGTCGCGAGCCATTCGGTAGCATAAACTCGACTTCGGGGTAAGTCTGAGGCGACGTTAACGCGGCGTTCTTCTTCCCTTTCGACGCGGGAGCACCAGACTTGTCCTCATCCTCGTCAGGCCTGTTAGGATCTACGAAGCGTAGAACGCGGCCCATAGATCCGTTGACTAGAGTTTCGTCGTGATTCTTTATGAGCATTACCTTTAAAATAAAAAAGCATCAGTAGCCATCGAATGACATTACTTTCGTCCTCACCTGAGCGTTCAGGCGTAATACTAATTTGTCGGGTGCCATAAAGTTTGCTAGTAGTTTTTTGCCAGCGTCGGTAGTGGCTAGTGGGCCTCCATCAACGGCTGGATACGTGCGCGATTCAGTATCCAGATGGTGCAGGCGACCTGAGTTGGACCTATCAACGTCCTCGCGACGAGGGAACCTTGGAAAATGTTTCAGCCGAGTCAGACTCTTTGAAAGAAGGACACTGACAGCTCAGTGGGACCTAGGCCATCCTCATACTCGATACTTCTTGATAAGGATTTGAACTTATCAATGGAAGCTTGTGATAGACATCCGAATCGCATTTCGTTCAACATATTGACGAATTCTAAGAAGGATCAGAATAAGATATTGAGCGAAATTGGCAAACCAACGTTGATCGTGCTGTCGGAAGACTTTGGTAAGGTTGAACGTTCTCTTAACAGTTTGGCTCCAGAGTTTCGCTTCAAAGGCGAACTTGACACTGCCAGACTTGGTAACGGGAGGAAGTTGGAAAAAGTCGCCTGTAACGATGACCTACCGCACAGTAAGCTTTTATTGCCGAGTAAGAAATGATTAAACGCATACCTGTATCCCGCCAAAGGGTTCTGCTCGTTTTCTGATTTTGCTGCCCACCATAGACAGCTTGTCGAAGAAATCTCCGTCAACCATAGAGACTAGGACATTATTAGACCCCAGAAATTACGGACTGCAGAAGTCATACCTTCGTCGATGATCAAAACTTTTGTTCGTAACCATCGACTCGCGGCCTTCCGATTCTTCTGTACCTTTCGGGCCAGCTCGTCAGCCTCTTCCAAAGCGAGACCAACCCCAGCGAATGAGTGTATGGTAACACCTCCAATGTTACACGCAGCGATGCCTGCCAACGAGATCAGACACTGGGTTCAATAGCCAAAGGACTACAGACCTGTGGAGGCGGTGATAGCGACAGCGTCGATTGATTTAGCATGTTTCTTCTTCAAGGTCTTGATAATTTCTCGTAACAACACAGACTTTCCGGTGCCTACGCAAAGTAGTCAAAAGACGCGTCTATGCGCCAAAAAAAACCAAGACCTACCAGCACTACCAGTATAGAACACGCTTTGTCCATCTTGTACGAGTGAAAGTATGGCCTTTTGCTCCTGACTGAGGAACACTTTGGCAACCTTCTGTGGACCGCTGCTAGTAGTCGTCTTGACTGCATAAACGTCTTTGGTTCTAGCTGACCCGGCCGCCGATGATGAGCGCGCAAATTGCGTCGGCTCCAGCTCTTTTGGCATTTCCGTTCGCGGTCGCTTTGCAGGTCCTGAATTGAAATCGGGCGCCGGGTCGCTGGGGCGCTTGTTGAAAGCTTTAGAGGCAACAAGAGGCTGAGCGACGCCCTTGGTGAGCTGTGCAGGCTTCGGTGCCATTCCTCTCAAGGCTTCCTCGATGTCCCTTAAACGTTTCTGGGAACCAGTGAGCGGCTTTGCTGGCTGGGGTGGCGGACTTGGGGGCCAATCAATGTCGAGTGGCTGCGACGACGACGACGACGCCGAAAAGTCGCGTTGCAGGGTGCGCAGACCAGATTGAGCTCTTTTCTGGTTTGACGACATGATGGTCGGGAAGCTTATCGTACCCAAACACAACCAAATCTGCCTTTAAACGGCGACGCGTCTAATTGACGTCACGTGAGATACACGAGATGGTGCAGCCTTACTAAGTACTCAGCCTCACGTTTGCCTCACGACATAGCAAACTGCTGAACAACATTCAACTAGTCTCTTAGGCTATTTTTACAGTCTTCGCATACAACGACTCTACGACCTTACCAACCTGTTCAAGCGTCTCGATAGCAGCGGTGTATGTATTCTAGTTCATCCGTAAGTACTTCTGAAAGATGGCGTCAAGTAAAGACTTACATCGGGTTTGGGCTCGTCGAATACAAGAAGACATCCGCGACCTTGGTCCAAGACGCCGTGAAAGACTTTGTCCAGAATCATCTGTGACAATCTAACGGCAATTCAGAGCATGAAAGATACCCTTCTGTAGGAGACGTACTTCGCCTCGACAGCTTGTCGGCCTTGCCCAACACATTCGGCAACATACTCTAGCTCAATTACAGAATACGGTTCCACAATGCGAAGCAGATTCTGCTCCAAGAGCGTATCATAGAGAGCAGCGAGGTGAGACCTGATGGTCGGGTCGGAGGATAATTCTACACTAGACATCAGAAAAAAAAAAGTACACCTTCAGATGACACCAAAACTAACCGTCCTTGTAGTCTCTCAAGGCTTTCTGGAAATCAGCCAGGTTTCGATCTTGATGAGCCCGCGCCACTGCACGAATACTCTCGACCTCTCTCAACTGCGCATACTTGACGGCAAGCTTAATCGACAAGAGTGATGTCACGTCTTCCGGCTGGATATATGGTAAGTTGTGTCCTGCAATCACCAATTTGGTACTTACCAGGTTAAGCATGACCTTGCATAATAACATGTATTTGAGCGCGCCCAATGCTTTGCCATCATCTTCTCCTTGTGAGGACAGATTCTCAAATGCTTCGAAGAAATAGGAATAAGCGGTCGTATAGTCCTTATCTTCCGCATGTAGAATGCCTGTGGCATAACGTTAAAAGCCGTACCTGGGGCATGGGAGAGTAGACGTACCGGATTGCAAATCTAGCGAGGCTTGCAAGAACGGAGGGCAGTATATAGAATTGGCAGCAGTACGCGAAGAGGTCAAGGCGGCCTGAATCAAAGTATAAGCAAGAGGTTGCAAGTGTGAGTATGAGCGCCACCTTGGCTTTGGGAAGGTTTCCGATTCCTCGATACACGCGACTTTCAAGCAAGTGAACTTCGGTCAAGACCATTTTGTCGTCAAGGCGCTTCAATTCTGTTAATAGCGAATCAATCATGGCTAGTGCAGGCTTGAATTGTAGGGCTTCGAGTTGACTGCGAATAAAGGTCAGAACAGAAAGTATCCGAGAACTAAATGGACATACAGCCCAACCAGTCTAGTCTCCAAGCTGTGCTTCAAAAATATCCGTTTCTCCCGTTTTGCCCATTCTATGTTATCGTTCAACACGGTCATTTGAATCCGCTGGCTGTTGGGAATGGTGTTGAAGTAATCCAAGAGAGTTCTAACTGTTACCAGTTAAAAGGCCGAGTTAATGGATGAAAATGAAAGGTCCTCACTTAGCTTGGCAGTCTTCGCCTTTGCCGTCGATGACATGAACGACCGCGATAAAGAAATGACCTCGGCGACACCTTGCGCATTCCTTGCAACGTTACACCATATTACCTTGCAAGCATATTGATGAGACTTACTTCTGATCCCGGTATAGTTGTCCAAGGTTGACCAGTGCCGTCTCCTGGTCCCTCAAGGTCTGCGCCTTTTGTTGTTGCACATCTTCCGACGATGTGCTCGGTGTTGACGTCGACGACGATAAGATCTGCTTATATAAAGCCTCAGCGCGTTTCGTATCTGTCTTGGAAGCCGAGTCCGCCTCGGCCAGCAGCTGCGCGGTAGTTGTTGTCGACATTTGGTGACGGAGTAAGAGCTGGACGCGCGTCGTGGGACTTTCCGCTTTCAGAGGAGTTGCCGCCGGCACTTTGCACTAGCCTCGTAGCTTCAACTTGAAGTTCTTCCAGGGTACTTATAGACACCCTCAACCCATTTCCGTCTCATAATTCTTTCATTATCATGATAATTGTCCATGCACATCCTGGCTCGGCCCCCTTCTATTGATATCCCTCTCTCGACAAAAAACCAGCTCCAAGTCGATTTAGATTCTTGATGGCTCCCTCCTGCTAACTGCAATACTGCGTTAGCGCAGGAAAACCATCAGCTACAGCTCCGTCTTCTGTTTTCTCGGTCAGCAACATTCCACAGAGTACAACAATGAGCTCTAATATCAATTTCATACTCTTCTTTTTCCCATCAAACCTAACTTGATCATGCTTCCTCTTTGTAGGTTCACATCTCTTGCCACTCAAAATCAATCTCCTACGGTGTAGACGCCTTCTTACTATATGCTATCTGTAGGAGTGCGCTAGCAGGACCTACACATCTTTACAGCTACCGCGAGTTCCCGTGATCGTGCCGTGATTCTTCTCATCTGATCCTCATCACATCTCTCGTTCCCTCCTCATTGTCGGTTCCGAACGCTGTACACGTTGAACAGTTAGCTGGCACACTGATCCTCGGCTTCGTCCACATTCTATCCTACCATGACTTCGGCGTATCCACTAGGAAACTCGCCAGATGATCCAAATTCTAGCGCCTATCTTCGGGGTGACTCGGATAACATGATGCTATCTCCCGACGTCAGCTCTACGTCCACCTTAACAGTTGATGAAACTGAAAGCGTTCTCGCTTTGGAGGAAGAAGAAGACTTACGGGCAGCCATCCAACAGTCTATAGAGCAATACCAGCTTGACGCTCTTGCACGTGCCCAGCGTCTCATTGACTCTGAGAGAAAACAGAGAGAGTCCACGAGCAGTCCTCGAATGCCGGAGGCACGCACTGCGAGCGATTACGCTGATAGACATTACCCAGGAGCTTCTGCAAGGGACGTCGATGCTGTTGGACAGTCATTCTTTCCTTATACACCCCCAGCGGCAAACCGCGGACCCGTCTACTCAAAGTCTCAGAGGGCTAGCAATGCTGGAATTGTCCCAGATCCATGTGAGGCGGACACAGATTTTCCCTCTGTAACCACTCGTTCAACCGTGTCTGCGCGCGACTTTGATAACGCAGAAGCGCAGGCAATTCTTCAATATTCGGGCTACAGAAGAGGACCTGGTTTGGATCGCCGTGTCGCATTTGATATTCCATGGACCCCAGGTTCATCCTCGTCAGCAGCAGATGCGGGCTCTTTGAGTAGTAGGAGCGATCCAGGAAGCCCAGAAGGGTCCCCTACCGAAAGTAACTTCGCTGTTGTGAGTACTAATATTCTTGTCTTGTCGGGCCACACTCTAATTTCAGGCCCTGAAGGACGTCCGACCACCTTTACAACCAAGCTATTTCTCTGCTCGAGAGGCAGCAGTTTCAACTTCCGCTAGCCCCCGCGGACAATCTCCTCTCACTTATTCTCGAGGACAAAACATGGCTCAAGCACATAAACGACCAACGGTTGATGCTACCATGAATAGGCAAAGGTCGCAAACGCCAATTCAAGAATCGCCGACACGTACCTTCTCGCCCTTGCGGACCGCAACGCCGAATAGTCTTGGTCAACGCATACCATCCCGCCCTATACTGAATGCCGGTAGCGCTCTCTCCATCGTACGCTTTCTTTCGACTGGTGTCTTTCGTGCATCTGACATCAAGAGTAGACTAGACCTACGAATAACCCCCCGTCAACATTGCAGGAATCGCCCACGCGAAGCTTTTCGCCATTTCGAACGACTACACCGACTACTCTTGGATATATGCCATCTAGGCCAGCATTGAACCTGAGTAGCTCTCCATCTAAAGTATGTTATTTTTCAATACGTCGTTTAAGGAAACTTACCCGGAGCATAGAATAGGTCCATTGGTGATAGCACACCGTCAGCTTGGAGGGCGGCTGCACCTTCGTCTCCGCAACGATCACAACCTCTGCCTGCCATATGGCACCCAGCACCTCGGACGGCCAATTCCAGACTGGCAGTTGCTTCTGGTGGTGCTCAAAATCGCAGTAGCGCGTCTCCCCATAGCTCCGATAGCGATTTGGATTATTGGACCAGTATATCATCCGTTAGCACACCCAGTCCACCATCGGACTGGGTTACTATTGCTCAGTCATCGTCGTCTCCGGTTGCGAGACAAGTAATTGTTTATTGTTTGACAGTTCTCCGGCCCTCCAGACCTAACGTGCATTTGTAGATTCGTCAACGCCGCCCTTCGAATAGTACTCCTAGTCCGCCTTCTGACTGGGTACCTATCGATCATCCATCCACTCCTATTCCGACTGAGGTATTTCGTACAGTTTTAATGTTTTTTTTTGCTTTCCTGATGCGTATTTTAGGCTGCGCCGGAGCCTGATTTGAGCGTGTCGAGACATCGAAAAGCCAAAATCACCCATGATGCGCCCGCTCTATCTACGCGCGTGTCAATCGCGGAGAGCGACGTTGGGTCTGACATCATGATCTTGAAGGAGAGCCCTCCAAGCACTCCCGGGCCATCAGTCACATCATCTTTACCACCGTATTCGCTCGCGCCTACAGGCTGGCAGCCCATATCGACAGAAGCAGGCTCGAGTCGTATCCCAGATGTCAACATACAGGACACTACAAGTACCGGATATCCTGTGGACAAGAAGGAAATAATATCCTTCCCCTTGGCAGAGCTCCCAGCTGGCGAATATCCCGCAGGGCAGGATACACCTGTCATGAACGCGCTTGCTGCAGAGCAGTTCAGAATGCACAATTCGACAGATATCTTTTCCGATGAGAAAATATGCCCCTCGTGCACTACTACTTCGCCACTGATATACGGCGATGATGGCAATGTGCGACTATAATTCATTGTATTTGACTCCACGGATTAACCTGCAATCTAGGGCGCAAACATCACCGTCAAGGATCTTTCAGAGGAGCGTCTGGAACAACTTCTAATGATGAAGTGTACAAACTGCGCACGGTCTTTCTGCCGTGGTTGCTCAAAAAGAACCGACACTGTCTGCCTGACAGCTGGAACGTGCGCCCAAAAATGCAGCTGTGCTGTCTTCGAAATATTGAGCGCATACGACCAGGATGTTCTCAAGCATCTCGGCAACTCTGGAAATTACGAAGCATACCTATCCAAATCCTGTGTTGTCTTTTGTGATACGCTCGCGGCCTTGATGCGCCACGTAGATCCCACGTTCACAAGCAAAAATTCCTCTCGCCCGAGAAGATCTGACGGGCGAGGACCAGCGCCAAATGTGGCCTACCTCATTCACTCTTCTTTATTGGTCAACTCCATACGACATCTTCTCAGTAAGAAGTCTTTTTCCGATTGGATCCTGATACGTTCCAACCTCAAAATGTATGGCCAGCTGGTCAAGTTTCTTACGGGCATGATCGACGAGTGGGGCTACTCCGAGCTTGCTCTTCTTCGGGTATGCAAAATAAAGAAAAGCTGTGGGCTCAGGAAGTGGATGCATCGGGATGGGGAGATAGAGTTTGGAGACCTCCAGGACCCCCTGGTCGATCTTCTGCAGCCTTTCGTTGACAAGAACGGACCTTTCATGTCGCAGGGGAGCAGATACTTGGGCCAGAATGGCATCCAATTGTGCGAGAGCCTTGCTAGGTTATCGGAGGCGGTTGATAACTTGAAATCTGGTCGTTGATTTTACTCTTATAACGGACTACTATCTGCATTAAAACCTACGTTATACCTAGTCGGTTATTTGGTCGTACGTACGAGTATCTCAGGGTGGAGTAGGATACAGCAGCAAAAGGTTATGACCTAATTCGGCATGTTTCCTCTTCGAGCGTTGACTCGCTCACGAGGTCTTTTATCGCGACGTTATCCTTATTCCACGACTATTGCACTAATGGCGGACACCTCGTCGGACGGCCAGCCAGAGGCGAAGCGGAGAAAGCTCGATGTAGACGAAACTCCTGGTTCTTCTACAATGAACGTTAGCGAAAAGCCTATCGTTCAAGGACAAATCGGAAAAGAAAAACGGCTGAACAAGCGCAAACCTAGAGTGGAGGCACCCATGGAAAGAGCGGAAGGAGAAGAAAGAGAGCTACGACTTCCAAAGAGAATGTGCGCCATCCTTATAGGTTTTTGTGGGTCCCCATTTCGTGGAATGCAATAGTGCGTATGGTCTTCATTTTCTCTCCTTTTTGACCATTTCTAGTCAGAAAGCACATCCCGACCTTGTTAGCTATCCGACGGTCGAGGGAACCCTTTTCGATGCACTTTGCAGAGCAGGAGCCATCTCTAAAGACAACTCGGACGATCCACTCAAAGTAAAGTCGCAGTCCGCGTTTTATCGCCTCGCCAACCGTCTCATCAGGTCAAACTTCACCGCGCTGCACGTACGGACAGTGGTGTTCATGCTGCTGGCAATGCTGTCTCTCTCAAAATGATCATGTCAGTTCCTGGGCAGGGCGACATGCTAACCCGTATCAACGAGGAATTACCACCGGAAATACGCGTCTGGGATTTTGTTTGTTAACTTTGTTATTAATCGCGCTCCTCGATTAATTCAGCCATTTTCAGGTCAGGGTGAAGAACTCGTTCAATGCACGCACGTATGTTGCGACTCCTTGGAATGCCAGATCATACTCATCCCCTTGCCCAGCATGTGCGATAGTCGCCGATACACATACTTCTTTCCATCGTATCTCCTGATTCCTCCAAAACCCGGCAGCGGTTTCCTTCGTGCTATGGAGCGTTACTTAGGAAAGCCCTCCGAAGCGCCTGTAGACTCGTTCTGGTCCGGCGTCGACCTTGACCATCTTGATGCAGAAGAGGAGATGAAGCGCAAAAGAGCCTGGAGAGTGACACCTGAACTCGTAGCTAGGCTCCGGGCGATTACCCCACAATTCGAAGGGACACACAACTTCCATAATTTCACTATCACCAACACCCCTAAAGCTACGTCCAATAAAAGATTTATGAAGAAGATAGAGGTTCGTTCTAAATCCTTCAGAACTGCGAACATTAAATGTCTTCCTTAGGTTCTCGATCCCCAAGTGCACGACGGGACAGAATGGATACCTGTCCATTTCCACGGCCAAAGTTTCATGCTACATCAAGTGAGTTTGTAATGCACTCGATGATTGTGTCACTAAATGTCTCTAGATAGTTGGTCCTTCGCTGTAGCCAGCGAGTCAATATTGACCATCTGTCCAGCGTAAAATGATGTTTGCTCTGATCATGATTTGTCGAACGAATACCCCTCCTCGTGTCATTACTGAAGTGCGCGTTTTACTTCAATTCTTCACTCGTATCTCACCTCTATCCAGCTTTACCGTTTGCCCTTGGTGGCCGTACCAAAAGTCCCAGCTTTAGGATTACTTCTGGAGGCACCGGTCTTCGGAGAGTACAATAGGACTGTTATCGCCGCTAACGAGAAGCTTGATGCAGACAGTCTCGATTATCGACCCCCAATCGATTTCGACAAGCTGACTGACAAGATGGAAGACTTCAAGCAAAACTTTATCTACAGCAGTATGCGGGGGATCGAAACCCGCACTGGCTTGTATGTTATCCTGCTGTCGGCCAGTTTGAGCTCCGAGGCTAACATTTCATTTGAGATTTAACGCGTGGATTCAAATGGTTGACAATTACGACGGTGACGATTTGCTCTACCTTAACCCAGAAGGGACGATACCGGAAGCGGCCATCATCATCGATGTACAAAAACGACGAAAACGATTCAGAGAGAGCAGGGTCTTTGACAAGACGGCCTTTGTTAACAACGATGCTGAGAAAGCCACGGCGGCGATTGCAGGGATAGAAGAAGAGGACGAAGAGGAAGAAATTGCTCTCACTAAGCAGGAGGCAGCCGAGATGGAGGGTTAACATGTTGCTAAGGACATGTGGAAAACTATCTGCGACGCCACTACACGTCTAGAGCATCTAATGGGATCCTAGTCATCCAGATATTTTCTTTGGCTTCACTGTAAACGACAAGCAGTTCCTTGTCTGTTACGGTGGCGTGCGGGTACGAAAATCCGACCCGTTTAATACCTCTGTAGTGTGTATTAGGCCAGTCAAAACGAGCCATCATTCCAAATCGCGTACCGTGTATCGGGTATGATATTACTGGACACGTTGGTCCTTATTACGCGTGACCAGTCGAAGTGCACACCATCACGCGCCACGGAAACGACGAGTGGTTGCCGAAAGCGCGTGTCGGGGTAGTATTGAGGGTTGTGAACGAGGAATGTGCCTCTTCCGTTCGGGAGAGCTCCGTAGAACGACTTTGTGTTGCTGTCTGGTATATTCGTTGGATATATGGGATTTCGTTCCGGGGTGACTACAAGAGGGAACCAGTCATCTCCTGTCGCTGAAAACTCCACCCAGTTCACCTACACCGAGAGATAAGACAACGAACAACACACATGTGAATGGGGACTAACCAGTGAGTTATTGGAGCCACGAACGTCTCGCCAAAATCGTTGCCAATATCCCGAGGTTGAGTTTTTGTGCCACACAGCATGAGTGACTTCTTGAAGCGTCGTTACACCGTCAGACGCGTAGAATTTTTGAGCGTTTATGAGCTTGTCGTTGGAAAAGGGTAAGATGTCGGGTCTTGTCAGTAGCTTGTTGAGACCATTGCGAAGATGAGGCTCGCATAAACGCGTCGGAATTGGTGTCTCGGAATAGAGATGTTCGACGGTAAAGTTATTCTGCGTCAACCAACATCCCGTCGATTTAGGCCCCGAAACTGGAATGACCATGCGACCAGAGCCAGTGGTATATTTGCCACTGCCGTAGCAAACGATGTCGGCGAATTCCACTATGGAATAGACAACCGACTGAAACTTCACAAAGCCATTAGGTTGACTGGCGCGTTGAACAATCTACACCAGATAAGCCCATGATGTACACCTTGAATAACATCGGGATGCACACCATGTTGTTGCACCAATATGTATAGTTAGCTTCCGAGGTTTGATTAGGTAGTAAGGCGCTCCCAACGACGACGCGCGGGCTGTCAAAGGACCAGTTGGCAGTCCTATGGTGTTTACTACCTTTGACAACCCACGACTGTTGACCGTTCTGGTCTTCGTCAATCAAACCGGAACTCCATGCCACCCAGATGTCTCCGTCGAAATATTCGATGGCGGCGTGATGAGAGTATGTTCTTCCTGTAAGCGATGCGTTGTGGACCAACACATGCGTCACATCCTCCAGAACGGGGATCCCTGCATAAAGAGTATCAGAGGCATTGAGCTCGCCGAATGTCCAGAGCGTCTTTGGATCTGGAAAAGCAGCGAGAACACAGGACACGGAGAAGAAGACGTGGACAAAGAGGGCGAACATCATGTAGCATTTTAGAGATGAAATCGTTTTATAGCAGCGTTCACATGAGCCAGGTTCGAATGTCCTATGCTCAACTCGAAGTGAAAGAACAGTGAATCCGGGCCGTCTTGGTGCGCCTGACGCAGGTGGAAGGCGCGCTCGTGAATGGAAAGCGGGGCATCTTCGGGGATGTGCTACTCGCCTCCGAATCGTGTTCAAGAGGGCCTTGATGCCCAGTCAACATATATGAAACTGTCGCCTTTCTGTCCCCGAGCAGACGTTGTAAAGTCATAGTCAAAGCTATCATTGAGGAGGACGTGAAGAAACGGTAAATCAACCACAGCGCCCAGTGTTTTGTAGAAGACAATTGCGGAACCGCATGACAGGCTGTAGAAAGCGCTGGAAACCCTATAATGATATAGTATGCAACGATAATGAATACAGCGGTAGACGCGAGCAAACAAAATTACAACATGGGCTATGACTGGAACTTGCGCATGGTCTGTATCTCGTCCAAGAGGGCTTGGAGTCGATCGTCATCGATTTTCACAAGACTAAATTCCGATGAGAAAAGACTGGACACGCAAAACCTCTTGGCGCTCACCTTGGGACGATGCTTTTTGCTTCCTCTGCAGTTGCAGGACACAAATTGGCGATCTGAGCCGTCTCGAACTGTGTGAGAGCCGGCTCTCGACGGAGGGTTCTACAATGAAAGTGTTATATGGCGTCTACATGGGCCTTAGTTGACGTACTCCCGTACAGCACTCGCAGAGTCGGTCGTGTTGAATTTTGCAAATGTCTTTACATAGTCCAGAGTCTTGTTGTACACACTGCGACAAAATAAGACTTGACCAGTAATTAAAGTGTAAGACGCACGCGGTATCAGGCGGCTCCTTGTCCCTGTTCTCCAACAGATATTTGACTTCGGAGATGAGCAAACAACCGGCGTTGTTGAACTCTGTGACGGTTGACGGATAAGACGGGAGTTCAGTCACGCGTAGAAGTATACCAACCAGCCCCGAGCTTCAGCGCAGATGCATCCTCTTCCTCTGTGAGCGTGCGTCGTGCCGTCGACATGACACTGACAGACAAGGGTGTGTGGGGGAGTTGGCATTATGTCAGCTTTCGGCATTATCCGAAAAGATCACGCCGACATCTTGAACCGTGACGCCACCATATATCCGTTTGCCCGAAGTGGTTCTCCGATTTTCCGATGTCTCGCACTCCACTGTTGCGGATAAACCTCGGAAAATAAACTTGGCAATCTGGTTCATGACCTCCATCTCTTTTAAAGATGCTCATTCCCCGGCCTCCTGACTCTCCACTTCACAATGGCCCCATCTGATTTTGCCAACGCGAATATTGACGACGTTCTCGAGCAGCTAACCACCGACGAAGCTATTCTTCTCACCGCCGGAGTGGGATTCTGGTATACTCACAAAGTAGATCGCTTGGGCATCCCCGCAATCAAAGTAGTCACCATTGGTTTCCTTTGGAACGCTCGCTGACGTTTCCCAAGGTCTCTGATGGCCCCAACGGCGTTCGTGGCGGCCATTTCTTCATGGGCACGCCCGCCAAATGTCTTCCTGTAGGTCGTCTAGTCCGTTGGTATTGCATGTTCTGAAGCCAGCCTAGTCCTCCACTGCGATGGGCGCCACATGGGACACGGATCTCATTGAACGCGTGGGCATGAAGCTCTTGGCTGAAGAGTCCAAGCTTCGCGGGGCTAGTGTTATTCTTGCTCCGACGTGTAACATCCAGCGCGTAAGTTTCGATCGTAATGCCTCTAACTTTGTTACTAAATCTATTCATAGAACCCTTTAGGTGGAAGAGTTCGTGGATTGCCATCATCCTCACTCCACATTATACTTACCCTTCCTCGTTCGTAGAGTTTTGAGAGCTTTGCCGAAGATCCTCACTTGTCTGGAATGGTTGCTTCCGCGTATGTTAAGGGTATCCAATCCGCCGGCATTGGTACCACCATTAAACACTTCGTTGCCAACGACAAAGAGAATGACCGCATGGGTTCCGATAGTGTTGTCAGCGATCGAGCTCTAAGAGAGCTATATCTCATGCCCTTCATGCTTGCGGAGAAATACGCAAAGCCTTGGTCGTACATGACCGCGTATGTTAATTCCTGCGCCCACTCGGAACAGTATACTGATACGTTTCAGATACAATCGCGTGAATGGAACCCATGCGTCCGAAAATCCGCTATTGCTGAAGAAAATCCTTCGCGGAGAATGGGGATTCAAAGGAATGGTCATGAGTGACTGGTGGGTTCTCACCTGTATATCGTTTCATGTTCTCATCTGTCTCCAATTTCTAGGTTTGGAGTTTATAGCATCGACTTGTCCGTCAATGCAGGTCTTGACTTGGAGATGCCCGGTGTGCTCAAATGGCGCACATTAGACCTCATGAATAGGTCTATCACGTCCCGGAAGCTCACCTTAAGAACAATCAAGGAGCGCGCCCGGAATGTACTGGAGCTTGTGCAACGATGTGCGAAAGAGTGCCCGGAGGTGCTAGATAACGGTGACGTGGAGCGTACCGTGGATACCGACGAGACCAAGGCTCTGATGAGACAAGTCGCCGCCGAGTCCATCGTCCTTCTGAAGAACGACGGCATTCTTCCTCTGCAGGCTGGTGCCGTCAAGAAAGTTGCTATCGTCGGCGGCAACGCCAAAGCAATTGTACTCTCTGGCGGCGGGTCGGCGGCGCTAAAGCCTTCGTACTTTGTGACACCTTACGACGGGATCGTAGGTGCCCTTGGCGATGTCGATATCACTTATTGTGAAGGCGCTCGGACGTTCAGGTCGATGCCCACGCTCGACTACGAGCTGGTAACAGAGGACGGCAAACCAGGTTGGACCGCATCGTGGTATTGTCATCAAGACGACGAGAGTATGATACCCGCTGCCAAACCAATAAAAACCCAAGTAGTTGACGAGACGCGAATCTTCGTGAGCGTGTCTGCGCCTGAAGGGATAACACGGAGATGGACCTTGAAGCTGCGGGGATTCCTAAAGCCCCGCGACTCTGACGGCAACTTCGAATTCGGATTGGAGGTTGCTGGACGGGCTAAACTCTACGTGGACGGGAATCTTGTTATTGATAACTGGAAGCAGCAGACTCGTGGGGAGTCATTCTTTGGCATGGGTACAGTGGAGGAGAGAGGCATTTATCCAGTCAAAGCAAACACCAAACATGAGGTTTTCCTCGAGTTCTGCAACGTTCGTGGTCCCGCAGCTACTGACCCGGATGAGATGGTTTTGGATAGGTACGTGATGCTCGGTGTGTCTACTCTATATCTCACTCTCGAATTCAGTATGGCTGGCGTGCGTTTAGGCGGTGCCGTAGTGGAAGACCCGGATGCCCTCCTCAGCAGAGCCGTCGCTATCGCCAAGGAGGCCGATGTGGTCATTGCGGTAGTTGGCATCAATGCCGACTGGGAAAGCGAAGGCTATGACCGCACCACCTTGGGTCTTCCTGGACGTTCAGATGAACTGATCCGCAAAGTCGCGGCCGTGAACCCCAAGACCATAGTCGTCACTCAAGCTGTAAGTACACTTTATACTTCGACGCGACTGACTTTAACGCATGTTGCAGGGATCAGCAATTACTCTTCCTTGGGCAGACGAGGTGCCTGCTATCGTTCATGCATGGTATCTCGGTAATGCCACGGGAGACGCGATTGCGGACGTACTCTTCGGAAAGCATAATCCCTCTGGGAAGTTGTCTCTTACCTTCCCCAGCGCCGAAGAGGACCTCCCGTCGTTCGGACATTTCCATTCAGAAAATGGAAAGGTGCGCCACGCTCTTTGGAGTTGAAAGAATCTCATGTAGTATCCCAGGTTCGATACGCTGAGGATCTTTATGTTGGGTACAAGCACTACTTGCACCGCAAGATCAAGCCTGCTTTTGCATTCGGGTGAGCACTACATAGTAAAATATGCACATGCTCTGTATTAACTCGCGCACATGAAGGCATGGTCTATCTTACACTACCTTCTCACTATCGGACTTGTCCGTCTCGAAGCCTACATTCTCGGAGAACGACATTAGCTTCGCAGTCTCAGTCAACGTGACCAACACGGGTTCGATTGAAGGAAGCCAGGTTGTGCAGGTCTACGTGTCGCTCCCGAAGACAAGCGATCTCACTCACCCACCTTTGCAACTGAGAGGTTTCGCCAAGGTCCAAAATCTTGATCCTGGGAAGACCCAGCAGGTGAACGTCAAACTTGATAAGTATGCAACGTCGTACTGGGATGACAAGCTTGACTGCTGGGTCGTTGAGAAAGGCGAGTATGGCGTCTATGTTGGAACAAGTAGCATCGACTTACCACTGAACGCTCAACTTGTTGTGGAGAAGTATTTCGAATGGAATGGTCTGTAGTACAGAGTGAGCTCACTTGTCACATCCCAACCAGCATTAAAATTCAAAACGATACATATTGAAAGCAGATAACAGATTACAAGTAAAACACTATTCTTAATGCACTACGTCCGGGTCAGATACTGGCTCGTCACCGCCGCTTGCATTGTCATTATGATCGTCAATGTCGTCGTCGTCGTCTTCATCTTCATCATCGTCTTCCTCCTCCTCTTCGTCACTCTCCTCCTCATTCTCACTTTCGATGAAGGTCAGTGCTATAAACTCATCTCCAAGCTGACCAGCAGCCGGAGCTGGCTCCAAGGCCATAGGTGCGGAACCGGTCGTGTCACTGAAGATGGCGGGCTCCGTCGTACTTGCTGCAGGTTTCCTATTGCGATTAGCCCGGATGACATGCGGAAGTTTGCACCCTTTCGTGGAACAAGTACCCTTCTCCGCAAAGTCGGGGCATTCGCGAACATGCTGATGATCGCAATCCAGTCCTTTTGCACAATAGCCCAAGACTGCGAAATCGCGGCAAACACCATTTCGGGCACCCACATTGACATGCGGAAAAGGACATTGAACGCGAGTACAGCGACCCTTGTTGAGAAAGTGCAAACAAAGAGGCGTTCGTTGAGGCGTCGGGTCGTGGGACAATTCACAGGTCTCAGCAGTTTTGGAACAGTTGCCTTGTAGAAAGTTCCAGCAAATAGCCACCTTGTCGCCATCGTGTTGGTAGCGGCAAGTAAGACCTCGACTACAGACACCTATAGATGATTGTAAACATTGACCGAGGACAAAAAAGCCTCTAAGATCAAGATGATAGATTAAGGACTCACCAGTCGTAGAAAAGTTGGAACACGGTTTGTCGGAATACTTGATGCGCTTTGGCTGTTTGCGCCTGTAAACGATCGTTAGAGTTCGTTGACGACATAATGAAAACACAAACTGATAAGGCCTGCGATTGTTTGTTAGGGTCATATTGCGATTAACAGGGCCACCTCTTCGACCGCGTGAAGACGTAGGTTTGTAGACACGATGCGATGGAACCATGTGACCTGATTTTCGGGCGAATTGTGGCGGGGGAGGGCGAGAGGCAGAGGAAGACGGAGGCTTGGCAGAAGAGACTGGTTTAGGTACTGTAGAAACAAATTGATTGTGGTTTCGAAAAATAGGATAGAACAGCGTACAATCTTTGCGGACGAGAGAATGTCCAGATGATTCGAAAGCAACGCCATTCAAAACGACTTCCTTCATCTGTTGAGAGGACGAAGTAGACGGTCTGGGCGGCGGCGCTGCTGGAGCTGCGGGTCGGACATAGGTATTCCTGGGCTTGAAGTTAGGGTTGTAGTAGTTGTTCTTGCGTGCTGAGTATTGGTAATCTTGCGAGTGCGTTCTTCCTGATTTGACGAGGTTGATGTCGGCTAGTAAAAAGATGAGCCATGAAAGCGGAAAATTGAAGGGTACGTACCGGTAAGTCGAGCTATTTCCGCTTTGATTTGCGCTTCGGAGGACATGGTGGTATGTGAACAAGAGAGGTTGTATTTGGTACTGTTGATCTAAAATGAGTAATGTGCGCCACGTGAGAAGTGTAGCACTTTTCAACTTGAGCTTGAGCCTTGTTCCTTTTCTAGAGGTCTTGGACTTGTATCGCTGGAGCTTCTCTGCTAAAAAGATATAGTCCTTTATAATGGCGAACTGATTATCGAGTATACAGTACAGGCACTTGCCCGATTTGGTGTCTGATCGCAACAGTTTGGCGCTGAGTAAACGTTGAGTTCTCTCGCTTCATGTCCCCCACGACGGTGACCTGTATCGGCCTGACTTGTAAAATATTTCTCAACTCTGGACTCGCCTCTGTCACCGTCAATGGGCTCCCGATACTGATGGACGCATTGAACAACGACAAAAGAAACAATGGGCAAGGTGTCGTTACTGGTAAGTTTTTTTTTGCCCTTGCGGAAAGCGGTAATTCATCCACTCTTAGTTGGTAACCATATCTCAACGTGATTTGCCTCGTTGACTCCTCGTGTTTCTTCTCTGAGTCTGGCGTTTTTCTAGGCTCGATGATCCAGTTACTTGGGGTATTCTTCCAGCTCGAACTTACCTCAAATCGCGTATGACCCGCTGGACGCTCGGCGCGTCAGATGTGATGTTCACTAATCCGTGAGTTTTTGCATCCATCTTGCTACATATTCTTCATGCATTGCCCTGCATAGCACAGAGTCTTGTCCTATTTCTTCCGGCAGGGTCAGGTTCTAGAAACGTTTCGCGGGAAGGGCGTCTTTCAGCGCTCAGTCGACGCTGCGATAGACTTGCTCAATCAAGGAGAATGGGTGGGTGTTACGCGTCGTGAATCCAAGCGTTCTGAACAGATCCATAGATCCACCTTTATGGCGAAGGCAAAATCAACCAACCAGCTACTTATAAAACCGACGAGACCGGTAAGGGATTCCTACCCAGGTTCAAGTGGGGCGTGTACGTTGCCCATCATCTTGCCATGCGCGTCCTTATTTCGTTCTGCAGTGGCAGAATCATAAGTTCCCCAACCACCATCCCCACTGTAATACCAATGTGGATAACTGGGTTCGATACACTCATGCCAGAAGGTCGCCCGTTCCCCTACAACTTCCTCCCTCGTATTGGCTCACGAATGAGCGTCACGTTCGGAACGCCAATTCCTGGCAGCGAAATCAGCAAGGTCATTGAAAGCATTCGTGCCAGCTCTGGTCCAGATTTAGATATGCGAATTAGAACAGAAGTCACATCAATGGTTCACCGCGCCGTGGAGAGGTTAGGTAGGACAGTTTCGGGCAACTCATTGGGAAAAGACTTATAACAGTCGCTGCTTATTGTACATATTATTTATTCGTTACTTAGATGCTCTCCTCATCACATACATAGTGTTACAGTTTTCCTTTGTTTTGACCTTGCGCATCTTCCCCAAACACCTCCGCGAACGACTTGCCAATTTCAGGTATCATGTCTTCCGTAACAACGCCACGTCCCTCCTTATAAAATGCCCTTCGACTCGCCGTACGCGTCACCATACTTCCGCCGATTGCAGCGAGCAACGGCATTCGGGAAGTTGGTATTTTACCTTCCCTGGTGAGATGGTGAGATTGAAATCGGAAGGAAAGGCACAAAAACCGAACCCAAAGGCACCGTCTTCGTAACATTTGCCCCAAGCTAGCATTGCCCCAACACATCCGCTAAGAATATCTCCTTGACCGCCACATCTCTTTAGGCCACCCTCGACATCGACCTCGACGGTTTCTTTAGCCTGTTCTTTGAAACCGTCGTCGTTCTTGAGCTTGCTTGCCGTAAGATCAGCATTTTCTCCAGTAGTATCCACCGATATAATGTCAGAAGCACCCTTCTGTAGAACTGTAACGCCTCCGAGTTCTTTGGAGACTAAGCCCGCCAGTTCTCCTGGTGGCGCCTTTGGATCGATGCCAATCTGCTGGCTCAGTCGCTTGAACTCAACGACATTAGGCGTCACTACTGCACGTCGGTATCCCTTGATAAGGGATATATCTTGTCCAACCAGGAATAAGGCATCCGCGTCGAGGACCAGGAACATCCCTTGCTCGCGCGCAAGACCCAGAGCCATTCTTGCGTAGTTCTGCATGTACTCTTCGCGTCCTAGTCCAGGCCCAATGACAAGGACATGCAGTCTTGATAACAGGGATGTCAATTCCGATTTGACGCCTTCAGTAGTTCTGGAACGCGCATGATGTCAACTTAAATTGTACGTAGAATAAACGATTTAGCTCACGCGTCCGGCGACAGAATGGGATGCACAATCAGATCTGGAGAATAAGACTTGATCGCTCCAGCAGCCGTAGGCGAACAAATGACATGAGAGAGATCAGCACCCTAGTACATCAGATGTTACCCAAAGGGCCGATTTCCCAAGTGACCGTGTACGCACGAATCGCAAAGCCGAGATGGATGCAAAGAACGGGGCACCAGTGTAGCTAAGTTGGATAGCCATTTCAGATATTCAGCGAAACAGATACAAGCAGAACGTACTCTAGAGCACCCCCAAGGACACCAACACGTCCTGTCCGAAAACAGTTTAGTATCATATGTTCGACATCGAAATGTAAGAGTGTGTACCAGATTGACCCTTGTGTAGGGTGCCATTCAGTGGCGGAATGAGCTGTTTGAGTTGTTCTAACAGTCCTCGCGGAAGAGGCATGATGGTTCGATTCAACTTGAATGATCGAAGGAAAGAGTAGGAGTGACGTCACCGATATCATCGTTCCTTTCCTCCCTTCGCCTCTTCTTATAACCACTTTTCTCATCATGGACCCCCTACGCTCCCTTTTATTCTGGATATTCTCTAAGCACTCTCAACTTTCCCCAACTCCAACCTTGAAACAGTCTTTTCTCAGTCGCCATGGTTTCCGTTCACCAAAGTGAATCTAGTTGCACAGACGCATCCTTCTAACGCAGCCACGAACGTCCTAATTCAACCTTTACCGCAAAGCGTTTTCCTCAGAAACTGCCTTCTGAAAATGTTGACCTGGCTCGACTTGCACATTCTTGGTACCTCTGTCTCATTCTTGTCGCTTGGGAAATGTTGGGGCTAGAAGCTCCTACAGTTACTCATAGAGCAGAAAAAGACTTTATATATACGTCCCTGATGAACTGTGTATCATCTACCAGTCTCGGTCCTCGCTGAATGGACTAATTGCGCCACACTTCTAACTGGTGCCCTCTACTTATTCGCGCAGTGAGGGGAGTGGATATTCTCACTATAACGAGATAAAGGACTTGATCCTGCTTAATATTGAAAAACGGGCAGCGTTTCCCGTGACCTCCAGCGTCTTCCAAAACCGAATCTAGTTTACACTCGTCCACGTGATCGAATGAACGCCCTTTTCTCACAAAGAGCTGCCATTGTCCTTTGTTAACAACTACGATCTCCTCGTTTGTCCCCACTTGAACGCTCTCAACAATGAGCACTAGGTATTTAAGTTGTACCGTTCTGTTCATCCCGTCGCTAACAATGAACCCAGCACATTGATCACTCCTACTCAACGGTACGAAGAATGCGCGCGCGTTGTTTCCGTTACTCACCGCTTTCCGTAGGGCGCCCGCGCACTACAACCCGGCGAACGTATACGATTCCGATTCGTCCGATTCGGACAGCTCTTCAGACGAAGAGTCTGTTGTAGACGACGCAGAGGCCGTTGAGAAAAATGAAGAAGCATTTGAAGGCGACGCAGACTCAGAGGAAGAGTTCGTTGAAGGAGACGACGGCGACGGCGACGAGAGGTGTGTGGTTCTCTCTCGGCTCTGGTCTGATTGATCAACGGTTTTGCGCTCAGCCCATCGTCAACCGAATATTCACGCTATCAAGTTGATGACGACCACTATGGACTAGCACCGACCGAGGATCTTGAAGAGGATTCGCTTGCTCTCACCGAAGAAGGTGTCGACACCGAAGATATCGGCGACACAGTTGAGGAAAACGAAGACGAGATGGAAGATTTTCTCATAGTGGCTCTCGAAGAGGGGAATACAAACGAGTGTCCCCTCGAAGAATGCGACTCCGATGCAACTTTACTGTCAAAGGTCGAATTGAACGATATCCCACCCCCCTGCGTCCAAGACCAGGTCGATACCATGTACGTCTCTCGATTCTCTTCAATGCTTGGGTTTAACATTACAGATACAGCCGACCATCGTTGCCAGCTCCGGACCTCCTCCCCGTATCGAAACCCACAAAGCGCTCACGGTCGCGCAAATCTAATGGCAAGGATGAATTGGAGGATTCTGAAAAACCGTATGTATCCTGCCCATTGGTGATGTCGTATCTCTTCTAACACAGTGAACTCTAGCCCAGTTAACAAAGTTCAATCCGACGAAGAGGCGCTTCGCCAGTGGTGAGTTTGTTTCATTTTCAATGTTCACGGAGATATTGAATGCGATTGCTTGTCAGGAAGCACACGAGGCTTTGCGCCAAAGCGTATAGCATGTGAGTCTTACACCAATGTATACTTACTGGGTGTTGACTCCGAGATAAAGGCCCTTCGCGATTGCAAAACCAAGTCTTTTCACCCCAGGGGAACCGATTTCAAACCCTCAGAAAAGGTGAGGATGCCCCAAAAACACAAGAATTATCATTGTTAACACTCACATAGGGCGCGCGCACTCTCCCAAAACAACCAATATCAACCTTCGGATGACGATACGAGTCGCACACCCAAGCGGGCTTGTCTAGACCAAGACAGCAAGGCCTCGACATCAGCAGCACATTCGTCCAACTCACAGAGTCTGGCTGGCGGGTCAGCACTGGCCAGGCCATCGTTCCGTCTACTGTGGGATGAAGTGGTGTACGGGTTTATAGGCTCTTCCTTTCACGAATACTAACATTGTCACAGTAAGTCTAGTGACTATAAACCAGTCGCAGTCCCCAGCACTGGCAAAGCGGAGTACTACACCAGGCTTCTTTCGAAGTACCCGCACTTGCAAGGCGAGCCGTTCTTTGCAAAAGAACGGCGCCTCGATGATGGAACCGTCATTGAATGCCCTGTTACAGGATGCGGGGCATCTTTGACTGTAGGGAAACTCGGTGAACACGTTCAATGCCATAAAAACGGCGAGGGCAAGTTCACATGCAGCACAAAGTCGCACAAGACTCCCAAGCCGTTTGCAACGGAGAAGGCGATGGTGAATCATGTCATCAAGGAACATCTCAACCATTATCACTGTCCCCACTGTGACATAGAGATGAGGCCTGAGATGAACAAGTATGTGAAACATCTCCTGGTTTGCACCATGCTGTAATCACAAGTCCATAAATCGTTTACGTCCTTATGTATATATTCTCTGTATTTAAAGTTGTATTTCAGGTCATCCAGCAATCTCAGTGTCACAGACTTGAAGTAGTTCGACAGTGTAAGTACCCGTTTGATAGTTTTCATGAAAGGGAACTTGGCGCGTTCGAACGCCACAGCGAAGTTGGCGTATACTTGTGCTCGTCCATCTAGGTAATACTGTCCAATGATCCGGACTCGAGCAATACTACCTGAAGTGATTATCAAATTCATCGACAAATTCAAGCTAAGCCAGGTCCTGATTCTATTGGGATCCTTGCCCACTGAGGTTTGGACGTGAACAGTCCTGACTTGAGTCCGCCTCATAGCAACTGCAAATTGATTATCGACAGATTCATCATAATACATAACTAATCATCAAATTCATCTTCGCTTTTCGTGGTACGTGGTACGTTATATTCTAAAAAAGGATTCAAGTCAGTCACACTGGATTCGTCAACTACTCGCTACTCACAAAAAGGCAGCCCTCAAGTGCAATAAGCTCCCGCAGTAGTGGCCCTGCACGTCTCCTTGCCGCGACAGAGTGCACTAAGCTGGAAGGTGCTCCCGTCGCACACGTAGATAAAGGCATTGCCGTTGTTGATCGACGACACGTCGTTGGCGCATCCGTATGTGCCTAAAAACAACAACAATATGCGTGAGTTCGTGAGCGTCCAGTGGCGCGAATGATTCAGAACCCACCAGCGGCACTGCACGATTGGCCGACTGGGTTGTATTCTGCCTGAGCGGCACCGACGAAGAGCGTGACGGCGGCAAGAGCTCGGACGAGAGTGCGGAACTGCATTGTAAGAGTTTGGGTTACTGAGAAGGACGGCACTGCAGATGGTTTGCTGGAGACTCCAGAGAGTACCAGCAGACTCTTTTATATCCCCAGAGAGCGAGTACGAAGTCTCGGACTCAGGGTGTGAGGAATTACGAAGACCGTGCTTCACGGGGCTGTTTCGTCCTGCAAAATAAGATTATGCATTCGAATTCGCCACAGCACAAGGTAGACTCCAACGGAGGAATGATCCGACGCTGGCAGAGGCCGAGGCGGCGCATGCACTTTACTGCGAGTCGAATAGCAGTACTAGAAGGCGGATGCCGCTCTTGTGGTAGTTCCAGCAGACTCCAGCTGTAGCCAAAGGTGCACCGCCCGGCGTTTCGAAATACGTAGCTTGCGCCGTCCACCGCGCATAGATGCCATGATAAATGCATGACCTGGTCCTCTATCCACTCAGGCCGGTTATTTCTTGCCAATGAAGCAGGCTGTATGAAACGGGAGATCATACGTTTACAGCATTGGGACTAACTGGCGGCAGAACCTTTCAGCCCTTCCTCGAGGCCTATATGTACAATGTTAGCAATTCTGTGTAGTCGAAGGAACTGGTACTCATGAACTTCTAGTACTGGTTCGTGCTGTCAAGTTAGCACGTCACTTGCACACAAATGGCGTCAGAATACTATTCTGGGGCATGAACGTCGTCCATAACCTAAGGGAATACGAAATAGATTGTACGATTAGCTCTAAATGTTCTATACCAAAGAGGTCCTCCGAAACAGCCGCTCAGTTCGAGTCCCTGTACCGTTTCAACCTGTTTCCGTAACAGACGGCAGCACTTCCGCCTCCACGTTCGAAGCTGCAAGCTTTCTCAACGCTCCAATCATCACATTATCCACGTCAGATAACGTCGTCTCTTTCCTAAGCACCTCCATGTATATCTGCCCATCGGCCTCCTCCGTCCAACCCCGTTTCGCAATGTGCCAGTATTGAGGGTTGACGCCACGCGAAAAGACCTCGCGTATATCGGGGTCGCTGAGACGACATTGAGCGCACTGCAGATTCGTCTGGTAATGGACAGATGCTGACCTTTCAAACAACTTCTGTGCAACATATAATTGTTCACCTTTCGATTCAAAGACCTCATTTGAGTATGTGAAGCCTGTGCCTTTCGAAATGATGTGTCGATCTTTGGGTTGTAGTATCTTGGCCGCTGTGGGTAACGTTTCGGAACTGCTGCTCCTCAGCGAATCTTCGTCTAGAATGTTGAGTGCATCATGACAAAGCACCTGAACTTCTGAAGGTGACGGTGGATCCGACCCGATGAAAGCAAGAAGAATGGGATATCTCTAATTCAACTTTAGAATATCGAGAATCTCGATTTATGGGAATACGCACCGCCAGAAAGTGAATGGTTGTTCGTTGAGTCTGGAGAGGATTATCTGGCGGTGCCAGATGCACAGATATTGAAGATAATTCTGGGGGTGGAACAGGTGATGGCGGTGCCTTCAGGCTAGAAGTATCAGATGAGGGTCGAGGGGATAACGGGGACGGTGGCTGGAGTTGATCTTCTCCCCCGGAGAGAAGAGTGTTTGTGGACGCCGCATCACCCTCGATTGGAAGATTGCAAGGTGGTCTGCTATCTGAGTTGATAGCATCATCAAGTGCCTGCTTGTCCACGATAGCATCCTCTGGTCGTCGCTCTGTACCTTCCTGTTCAATCGTAGGATCTGGAGAAGGTGTCGAGGATGGTGGAGTCTGTTCCGTACGTTTACCTTTGAATGTAAGGTATCCAGGCCAATTCAGCTTGAGGCTCATGTTCATGTTGAGATTCATCGAGGGCATGCCGAGGAAGGTGCTCGGAGTAACGCGTCCCTCGTTGGCGTCGGAATCTGGAGGTTTATCTCCCAAAGGTTCTTCTGCTAGTATAGGAGATAGCGGCGGGGGTAAGAGGGTGGATATTAGTTGGGGAAGAGATGTCGGATAGTGGGTCTGTGTGAAGGAGGTAGAGGGTATGACATATAATGGAGTAATAATGATAGAGGGTATCTGTGGACATGTTGAGTCGAGTAGATGGGTTATGGGCCGATGCTTGGGGTGGGTTGGGGCGCCTGTAGATCATGTATTAGGACGGTTGTATGATGGTAGGTGAGGACTGACCAAGGTGGCGTCCAAAAATGTTTGCCTCTTCTATTTCCCAAGACCATGCCCACGGAGTGAAGAAGCGCTCTAGTTGAAGCTCTAATGCTTGTTGCCCAAGAGAGGCTAAAATATGGGTCATGGAACCGTGTTTGAGCTGTCAAATCATTCAGGCGTATTGGACAGCCTGTTGAACGGATGCTCGCCTTGAATTGCTCGTATCCGCGACAAATGTCCTCCCGTAGTGCGATATCGTCTACAGAGCTCTCTTCATACTCTGTGACGAGGGCAGTCTCTTTGCCTTTTGACCTTCCAATTGTGGCAGATTTGGCCTTCTCCTTGCCTCTGGACCGACTGATAGTCGGCGGACGTGTTCGCTTTGCCAGCTCAACACACTAGATCCTACTGAATTAACGTGAAGGAATCAATGCGGTCTTGGGTAACATACTGCATGTACCCAAAAGTCTGGCTCTGGGGACACCATTATCATGCGCCGGCCTTGTGAATGAACATTATTACATTGGTCCTCTGTAGTGAATATCCTTCATATTTACTCAGTAGCTGAGAACAACGTCCAACAGTTTACGCACTCTGAGAAATTTATGAGGGCTTTGGCGAGGCCAATCTGCCTGAGCATTCTGTCTCGCGAGACAGCTCGCTCCTTTGACGTGTAAAAGAGGATATGGGCCTGCTCCTCTGCATCCTCATCGTCGTCGACGGTGGTGGGGTCGCTGGGTGTCAGAGTAGGATTGTAAATGGTCAAGTAGAGGAGATTCGGCGGTATCCTGGTGGACATGATGAGAGCGTCATTGATCGACGCACACACTTGTCTTCTTGATTAACCACCATCTTTCCTTTTACGCTATGTATGCTATCACTGAAAAGCTCCATAGAAACAGACAACAAGAAACTCTACATGGCCGTCGTTCATAACTTAAAGTCCTGGTGGAATATGGGTAGCATAATATCCAAGTCGAGACACCTCAGAGCTAATGGAGGCCTAATCTTTCGATAATTTATACGGTTTGGCATCTTTCAAACCATCGCCAGATCTCTCTGATACTCTGAGCACCTACCGGCTGGCCTTTCCTCTGGATATCGGAAGGTCTACTGGGCATGTGATGTAGCGCAACCTTCATTTGCGAACTTGACTTTGACTAGCTATAGGCTCTCCGCTTTTCAGATGTGAGTGGAATGAATGACTTCATTATGTTGTTTTGAACACGTCGGACATGAGGGAGATCAGCCACGCGTCTTTATTGCCATGAAGACATTCCGTTTCTCGACGAGACTTTCTTTGCCATTCTGAAGAGGCATGTTGGCTGGGTGGTGGTGCAAATATACTGTAGTAGTAGCAAATAGAGAGTATACCTGAAAGACACATAATTTGGTCGTGTTTGATATAAAAGGGCTACGCGTCTATTCGAGCGGCAAAGGGCAATTGAAAAAAGTTGAATTTCTCTTATGAACCCAACGCCGCCGATAGACTCCCCCTCACCGCCTGGCCCCTCTAACACACGCAAAAGACAGCGATCCCATTCCATGCAATCAGAGTCATCAGAGTCGTCGCTCAAACGTACAACTACCTCAGATACAGCTCCCATATCCATGCCCGACGACATAGACGAGTACATGGCCACTCAGGATGCTGTCCCAGTTATGGGCCCAGCAGAAAAAATCACCTTGATAGAGTCGCTGGCCAAGGAGAAAATGGTCACTGGGCAGACCTGGTACCTCGTAAGTATGGAATGGTGGCGGCGGTGGCACAAAGCGTGTACGGGTCAGGTCGACAAGGATGGCGGTGTCTCCGAAGCCGAGCTCGGACCCGTGGACAACAAGCCGCTCATCGATGAGTATGGCAATCTCAAAGAGCTTGTCGAGGGCATTCATGTCAAGTACATCCCTGCCGCCGCTTGGGAGCACCTTGTGTCGTGGTCAGTTCCATCTTTGCGCGCTTGTGCTGTGTTGACTGCTTATGCAGGTATGGCCCACCCAACATTCCCCTTCCACGAAACACCATTGCTCGAGGCATTCAGAAATATGTAGGTCTCGAGCTCTATCCTCCACGTCTGCGCGTCCTTCGTATGGCCAGCGTTAACACAGTTCTTGTCACCAACGACGTCCCTTCCCATCCCTACGTGACTCTCTCTGAAGCTGACACCGCCACCACACTCATTGAACGACTCACAAAGGCTGTTGCTCCGGACCCCGAGGCTGCCATTATGCTTCCCGCACTTGTCTGGAAGGTCGATCCTTCAGGAGACGACTTTAACTATCCTGAATACCCCCTTTCAGAGTTCAGCCTACCCAACGTCGAGGCCATCACTCCCTCTGACAAGACGCTTGCTGATCTAGCCATCGAGTCAGAGGACGCCTTTGTCGTCGAATTTCAGACAGCAGACGGTAGCTGGGCTTCAAAGTCCATCCAGACACCCGTCTTCTCATCTGGCGCCGGTTTCTTCAACCGAATGTCCACTTCCAGCTCAAGTGTCGTCACGACCAGAACGTCCTCCGTCGACACCTATAGTACAGGTTCCCTATTCAAATCTCCAATCAAGGCTAAGGCTATTGAGCCGGGCACTCTTGGACTTGGTAACATGGGCAATACGTGCTTCATGAACTCGGCGTTGCAGTGTCTCGCTCACAACAAGGAACTGGTCGAATATTTCACCAGTGCGTTGTCCGCATCTTTCTTTACGTTTCAGTACTCATGATAGCAATCAGCCGGCCTGTTCAAGGATGAGCTCAATCCAGACAACCCTTTAGGCATGCAGGGTGCAATTGCCGAGTCTTTTGGCGCGTTGATGGAACGTATCTGGGACGCCAATTCTAGCTCGACATCGTATTCGCCGCGCGAATTCAAATCACAATTGCAGCGCTTTGCACCTCAGTTTAGTGGGTATCAACAACACGACTCTCAAGAATTGGTCGCTTTCCTTCTTGACGGATTGCACGAGGATTTAAACCGTGTCCTCAAGAAACCATATGTCGAGAAGCCCGATTGGGAAGGTGGAGGGGATCTCGAACTTGCAACACTCGCGCAGACATCTTGGGATGGATACATGAAGAGAAACGACAGTGTTATCGTTGACCTATTCCAAGGCCAGTATCAGAGCACGCTGGTGTGTCCAGAATGTGACAAGGTGCGTGTTGTCGCTCAGTTACATCTAATATTCTCAACGTGGCGATACAGGTCTCTATCACGTTTGACCCGTTCATGTACTTGACGCTTCCCTTGCCAATCAAGAAGCAGTGGAGACATGACATCTTTTGGGTGCCTTGGGATGGCGAGAAGCTACCTAAGAAGGTACGATGCGCCGGTATCCAAGCTTCAGTCCCTCATGATAGTCCAAGATTCCTGTGGAAATCCCTGCCGATTCTTCATTCAAGGACCTCCGTGCTCTCCTGGGTCGATGGATGAGTGTTACTCCCGAGAACGTACGTCGCTCACATATTGCTGGTTCTTCTGCTCAAGGCGTCAACTGCAGCTTCTTACTCTTGAGATATGGAGTAGCAAATTTTACAAGGTACTCGGGGATCACCTCACAGTTGGCGAAGCGGCCGACAACGATATCATTGTCTGCTATGAACTGCCTTGCCATTCACGGCAAAGTCGATCCTACAAACCCGATCCTAATGATCCCTTCATCGTCCCCGTATTCCTTAGTGACGCAACCCCTGCTAGTTCTTACAAATCCCTTTACGGCCGAAATAATCAATTCTGGGGACATCCAACCATCGTCATAATCGACCGGGAAATGGCGAAGAGCACCGAAGCTATGTACGATGCTGTCATCGACCGGTTGCGCCCATGGGTTAGCAACGTCCGCGATCTTTACACCTGGGAAGGCGAACTGCCTATACGAATTCGCGGAGCTCGGCGAGTAACTGACTCTTTGTCAGAGAACGGCGATGTCCCGGAGCGCGAGGAGGGTGAGGTTGAAGAGGGCGATATTGTCGATCAGAAAATTACGATACTGACTGAAGAGGATGAGCTCATGGACGAAGCGCAGCCAGAAGTGGAGGAGGATCTTCGCAAGGTCGGAACCAAAAACGGCGTTTTCACCCTAAAGCTCGCTCCAAACTATCAGGAGTATGGCTGTTCTGGCAACGGCCCATTCGCATACAACGCGAGGTCGAACGCTTTGGATACGTGGGACAAGCGAAGGGAGGAAGAAGAAGACAATCCGGTGCTCCTTCGGGAACATGACGCATTCATTCTGGAGTTTGAAGATCACGTCAAGCAGTATTTCTTCGGCGACTCTCCCAAGTATGAGAACGCGCAGTGGAATCATTGGAAACTCTTTGTACACCCGGAGTACAAGGCATCTCAGGAGGCTGCGAAGGGCACCGTATCCAAGGGGATTTCGCTGCAGGACTGTTTAGATGAGTTTACCAAGAAGGAGCAATTGGGCGAGGATGACTTGTGGTATTGTCCGCAGTGCAAGAAACATCAACAGGCGACGAAGAAGTTCGATCTTTGGAAGGTTCCCGATGTTCTCGTCGTCCATCTGAAGCGCTTCAGTAACAGTCGAACGCTGCGGGATAAGATCGACGTTCTGGTCGATTTTCCCATCGATAGTTTGGACCTCACGAACAGAGTCGGGGAACGTGCCGTCACAGAGAGGCTTATAAAAGCTGGCGTACCAATAGATAATCTGGATCTTGGCGATGTCAATGGCTCGTTGGTATACGACTTGTTTGGGGTGGACGAACACATTGGGGGTCTTGGAGGCGGTCACTATCGCGCTTATGCACACAACCACAACAACGACAAGTGGTACCACTTTGATGATTCGTATGTTTCGACGGCGAGCCCATCTGATGCGATCGTAAGTGTATATTTCTGTTTTACTCTCGGCATTCTAACCCACCCACCATTCAGAACCCAAACGCTTATTTACTGTTCTATCGGAGAAGGTCGGCAACGCCCTTGGGTGGGAAGACTTATGTCAAAGTGCAGGAAGCGCGTATGAAAACAAAAGAGGCCGCTATAAGTACCTTGGTGAAAGAACCTTTCGTAACCCAGTTGCCGACACCTCCCAACGAACCCCTCCCCTTTTCGGCATATAATCGTATAGGGTCTTCATCAAGCCACAGTTGGCCCTCTCCGAGAAACATTACTCCAGCATCACCGACTGCCGATGATATTCCCGCCTTGACCGACGACGCCGACTCCGATATGCCGTATGCCCCGGATCCATCCAGCAGCGCGTCTCCGACATCCTCGAACGAAGCGGAGATCGACACCGATAGCAGTGCAGAGTACGACGAACACGCCAGCTACGGCGGGGCCAGTTATTCCACATCGCCATACGCCGAGCTTGATGCTCCTGTCCGGCACCTACGGTCGGCTTCACCCACTGGTTCGTCGATAGAGGCGCGGAGTACTGCTGGATATCCGTCTCCTGCTGCGAGCAGTAGTTGGTCGGATCCCTTTTCGGATGCTAATGCGCAGAAACGCGATGATGGACATGACCCATGAGGCTAGGCTTTGTCGTACTTACTTATAGATGCCAGGATCTGCTCTACTCTCATAATTCGTTGACTTTGCTTTCCACCACCGCTTATACACCTGTTATCATCATCAGACATCGCATACTTTGCAATTAGCATGTACTCTACTATACATACCCATGCATAATCATACAGAAGGTTAGCTACTTGTTAGTGGTACATGTATAGCTGGCAGTAACTGGACGCCAAGGTCTCATTCAGTCTCGTCGTGTAGTAGGTACCTTCACAGTTCATCCGACTTCAGTTCGCAAGATAAACAGGTTCCTCAGGTGCCTATAGTTATGATGCCACCTGTTAATTTATGCGGTGCCTTCAAATCGTGGTGCGTTAGGTGTAGTCTAGAAAGTGGCGTGTACGCGGTCCTTATCAGATAGCGCCGTATCAGATAAGATATTCAGGAACCTCTGGACCCTGACGGTTCAAGCGCTTTTCCTCACCAACGTTCACCCGGTCCTTTTAATGCAGGCTTTATTTCTATGGAACGAACTCAGGCTCCCACTTTCCTTGAGGTCTCTCTGCGATGTCCTCATCCATCCCCATACTCCCACGAGATGGAGATTTGAACGAGAGGCCCTCGAACAAATCGCAAGAAAACGTGACGACCAGTTCCGACGAGGAGAAGGTCTCCATTGACGAGGCGCGCCCTCCTTCGGAAGTCGAGTCTGTCCAAGATTTCCCTCTCAAGTGGAAAATCACGGCTCTTTGTCTTGGCTTGCTGTTGTCTGGTACGTCCTTGCCAGACACTGAAATATTACCGTTGTGATTCGACTCCCATCGCAGTGGGATCTTCGTTCTCTGAAAACACCCTGGGCCCACTCAAGTCGACGTTCAAGACCGAGCTTAAAATCACCAGTGCGTTCATTCGATTCACTGTCTTCCTTTGTATCCGATTCTAAAGCTCTCGTCTTCAGACGCCCAATATGGCGCTATTTCGTCCGCCACAAGCCTGGTTAACACCATTCTGCCAATCTTGGGAGGCTTCATATTGGACTACTATGGAATCGCATGGTGCGCACTGTTCCGTCGCTCAGTCTTTGCAGAATCTCATCTCATTGTGATATCGAAGGGGTACCATGTTGTGTTCGACCTTTATCTTTGTTGGCGCTGTAATCTCGGCGTCGGGAAGCAATGCCGAGTCTTTCACGCTCGTCGTTGTGGGCAGAGTCGTCCTCGGTCTTGGGTCAACAGTGATCGAGAGCGCAGGTAGCAAGATTCTTGCGCACTGGTTTCAGCATCGGGGGTTGGCGTTTGTATATGGACTCGATATCGCGTGGGGTCAGTGTGATAATTCCACGAAAGTAGACAAGTACTTATTGAATTCTTGTTTTTTCAGGCAAAGTCGTGGTTCTCATCGCGAAAGCGACGGCTGTTCCCATGCGTGACAGTACATCATTCTGGGGATGGGCTCTTTGGGTACGCGTTTTTTTGCTTGTCTGCTAAACAACTCACAGCTCATCTGTGGCAGATTCCGGCTATTGTCTGTTTCGCAAATCTGTGTGTATCCTTTTCTAGTCCTCTGTCGGGGTCTGATTCCATTTATTTGTTCGTCCTCAGAATTCAAAATGCGGTGTTTGTATGGTGGACGATATACCATCTTCCGGAATGGACTCGTATGCCAACTGGACGCGCCAATTCAGGCGCGAACGGTTCACCGCGAAGGATGCTTCCCGACCTGAAGATATTGAAATTTATTCCCTCCATGTTTTGGTTTATGACGTGTACTCAGATTCTGCAAGCAGGGTGAGTACTCACTGTAGGTTGTCTAATTGGTCTCATGACCACTCGCCAGGATTGTGGGGGGATTCAGCGGCTTGAACGCGGACATCATTTCCTCTACGCGAGGTTCAACAGATCAGATAGCAGGATATACTTCAGCCCTTCAGCAAGTAAGCTTGGTATCGCGTATCATGTCTGCTTATCTTTAAACAATGGTTCTCGACATCAGGTAATTCCCATATTTTTCGCGCCTGGGCTTGGTATGTTTTTCGATAAAGTCGGCTTCCGCATGCTCTTTGGTTAGTCTCAAGACGCTCCGGATGCAATGCTTCATCTCATTTCGATCGCAGTATCATTCACGAGCATGCTGTGGATCATCGTTTACTCTCTTATCGGGTTCACGAAAGTGAATGCTCTCGGAGTCATGATCTTGTCCTCAGTCGCACAGTCCTTCGTGAGTTCCCTACTGAAAGTTTTTCCGTCTGTCCTGATGTTCCTATAAGAATGCGATTCCTTTCACATGTTCGATTCCACTGATAGTTCCCGATCAGACTAAACTTGGCTTGACCTTTGGCATCTGGAAAGGTCGTGTTCCAAGTCGGTTTATGTGATTCTGAAGCTTACCTGCCACATTGCAGCCTTTAACAATGCGGGTTCTGTGATCGTAGACATTGCTGCTGGGCGACTTCAGGATATTGTCAGTCGCTCGCTCGCTCGCTGGATTGAATCTAATGATATGCAGACACCTGGTGGAGGATATGAAAAGGTTGTATCTTTTTTCGTGGCTATGAAGGCCTTGGAGTTCTGTTGGGGCGCTTTCTATGGGTATGTCAATCTCTCGATTCCAACTGTGAATCAGATTCTTACGGTGTGTCGTTCAGCATAATCGATCGCCGGTATGTATTTCCCCCGCTACTTTTTCTGTTTCCGTGCTCTACAACACACAACAGATACCTCGGTGGGATACTGACAATGAGCGAACACAAGCGCCACCTGCTTGAGAAAACCGACGCATTGGACGACCTTTCTGGACGTCGGCCCCGCAACGTGTTCACCATTGTTGGAATGTCGGTCTTAATCTCAGCGGGAGTTATCGCCTGGGTCTTGTATATCAAGTATTCCATATGAGGACCAGAAGCACTGGTTTCGATGTGTAGTCGCCGTCATGGCACGAGTTGTTCAGTCACCATAAATTTAGATACACCTGGTACCTCATCGATATCTAATGTATACAAGAGAAGCGAAGATGCCTGCCAGTCCCTAACCGCGCAGCGTTCCCAAAGCGTGTCTATCGTCGAATAGCAAACCCTGTGAAATACTGGGCGACTGGTCTAAACTGGTTGACACTCTCTATCTCCATTCTAGCGTTGGAGTACAATGTGTCTAGATACTCTTGA
>QLPD01000597.1:0-21450 GCA_003314085.1 Hymenopellis raphanipes
ATGCTACACATGGCAGCGCCTGGCCAAGGACGAACTAGTCAGTCAACTGCTGTTAGAGCGTCATGGATATTTCCAGACCTTTCTTCCCCGCCAACGAGGAAGCGCCTACAAACGAGGTCATATGAGATGCAACGAAGCTAAGTAGATTGAGAGTGTCCCACCAATGATAGATCCGCCGCGCCCTTGGGCTATCATCACTTTCGCGGCAGCCTTGTAGCAAATAAAAGTGCCCTTGACATTAACCGCATGTGTGCGATCGAGAGCCTCCACAGATGCTGTTGCTACTGTCAGCCAAGAGTTGTAAACCAGCAGTTTTGAGACGGCTTACTGTCAAGTATGTTCCCCAATGCTGCGATTCCCGCGTTCGCCACCATCTCATAGCACAATCAGAGACATTGAACGAGCACGCATAGTGACAACCTACGATGTCCAAGCCACCAAGTTCCTTGACTGTCACCGCGACAAAGTTGTCCACGTCGACCTCGCTACTCACATCAACAGTAATGGCGATTGCTTTTCGTCCCTTTCCTTCGATTTCACGGACAACCTCTTCTAGCTGTGTTCTCTTGGAAGGGAGATCTCCTAGGGCGACGTCGCAGCCATCGTCAGCCAATCTAAGCGCGATAGCGCGTCCGATTCCTTGAGCAGCACCAGTAACACAAGCAACGCGTTTGCTGGACATCGAGCTGATTGCCAGTGGGGAGAGTGACGAACTCAAGGCGTTGAACAGGCCCCCCCACTTGACGTTTATATAGGTTTTCATCACCTTGACGGACGCTTTCTGCACAAGGACACATGGACAGATAAACGGAGCCCAGAGTCCGTGTTGTTCATAGGACCATCGTCAACGGATCGCTGTAGAAGTGCAATGACGAGGAATAGGATGACTCGCAGGATGTCAGGGTTCCCTAGGTGCTTCCCAATTACTACGTGAATGGAGGGTTCCCGCGTGTGACATCGACACTGTGGAAGTGATTTTTGAAGGTCCTCATTGTTGCAAAACGATTGCATAGTCAAAAGAGTGTTACATTGAAGTCGGGGATGCTATATATTTCAGGCATAAGTTTAGACTGAGCAGACGGTAATGCAACCCACAAGTTACGAATTACAAGAGTCCGATGACTGATAGTAGCGATACGGACGCGACTGAACCGGGCTGCATGATCATATGGTGGCGTAGGAGAAGGCTCGTGCTGATCCAAATATTCCATTTTCCAGGGCCTGAGTCTAAACCTACTTTGGTATCTAGAGAGAGCATGTCGTCCTCCTGCAGTCACAGGCTTATTCATAGGAATAACCGATTCGACTTCACTGGTCCTTGTACCGAGTTCGTCCGAAAAGGCTTGGTCGATTTGTTTCACCAGCAAGTAGCTTGACATGCTCCAAAGAAAGCGCGCCACCCCCAGGCTGAAATTGATTATTTCAGTGTTGCCGGCGACGAGGGTCCAGCTGAGCAACAGGAGGATGAAAGCAAGACCTTGCAAGATGGCAGTTGGAGGCAGACCGCGAATTGCCGACTCCGACGGCATTACATCTTTACTTGGTACCTCGACGCACGTTGCGCTAGGTTCTCAAACTTGCAAATACAGGTATTCAATGGCTCAGATAGACAAAAAAAATCTCCCCCGACGCTCCAACGAAATCGAATATCTTTGGACTCCGCTCCAATCTTTCCGCATGCGTGGCCGGTTTCAGCTCTTGAATGTGGAGGAACTACTGTTTTCTACGTGTTCTTGCATTTGGCAATACATTCTCAGACTGGACAGTGATGTCTCGACAAATGATATACTCAATGTTATACACGTAACACCTACTAGGATGCTGCTACAGAAGACTCGACTAATACTTGGTAGAAACGGCGAGGCGATTCCCACCACCGACTTGACGAAGAAAATTGCACCTTGCCATAACGTGGATTAGTGCTGATTCTGACTGGAAGAAAAGGACATCTTCACCTTCTTCGCACTTAGGACGTGTCCTGTGATAGTGCTCAGAAATCTTGCGATGGAACTGAATCCACTCACCTTGTCGTGATCCAAGGACTTGAATCTTGAACTTCGGTGCGTCAGTCGTTCGTCTTGATGGTTGTCTTCATTAAGTCGGGTCGAGTCGATCGTCCGTCGAGCTTGTCGCAGTACATCGTCCTCGTCCTCGAAACAGCGTCACGCTTGAAGGAATCGTCCTTGAGGAAGTCGAGTCGGCTTGTGGAGGCGGATTTCGTCCATAGCGAAGTAGGGAGCAGTCGACTTGCGGGAGTAACGTCGGCTTGTGGTGTCGAGAATCAAGAATCCAAGTCGCAGGGTGGCCGGTCGGCCTGTGGATTCGAAAGTGTGGCGTAGAGGCGGTCGGCTTGCGGGAGAACATATCGTCGGTTCGTCCAGAGCGTGAGTCGTGCTTGAGAATTAGCGTTTCGTGAGCGGTCGGCTTGCGGAATCGAGAATGGGGATCGTGGCGGTCGACTTGCAGGATAGCGGGTTTTCGGTCGGCTTGCGGAGTTGAAGATAAATCGTGGCTTGAGGATCGAGGCGTGTCTTGGTCGTAAACGGTCGACTTGCGGGAGTAATAAGTCTTCGGTCGGCTTGTGGGATCGAATGTGGCTTGGGGATCGGGGCGGGAGCTGTCGACTTGTGGAACAGCGTGTCGTCGGTCGCCTTGTGGGGTCGAGAGTGGGCGGAGGTCGAGTCGGTGGCGTTCGTGAGTCTAAACACAGTTAGTTTAACAGCCAGTGATACTAAATAATCAAGAAACTCACCGAATCCGTCGAAGGTCGGCAGTCTGTCCAACGCGTCGAGTCGGCTTGAGGCGCTGTCGGTCGTCCTCCGTAAGATCGAATTTGAGGCGTCGTCGTGTTCACGATTTCGTAGATCGTCCTCAGAGGATGAAGTGGCCTTGGGAGAGTAAGTGAGTAGGAGCATGGATAACGGTGATGATGTGGAAGAGAGCAAGAAAGGATGGGGTCCACACTGGGATGCGCGCTGCCTTTTATATGCAAGCGAAGATCAGGGCTGTACAACAACACAACGCACAATGGACCCAAATTGGGATAGCGGTCCATTGTTCTGATCTTTTGACTCGTCCAAGTCCTCCGGGGCCAAACAAGGCAATAGTGTCGCTGCCATTAACCAGTGAGTCAACTCGCCGCTGTCCATTGTCCAATCCGGATAACGCAGCTTCGTTTACTGGCCCCGCTGTGAATTCTGGTGTCGCACCGTCATTGTGGACTACAACAATGAAATAAGGTGTCGGCATATTCCGAAGGCTCAGCATGGAATAAACAGTAGGCTTAAGTATTTAGATTTCGGAAACAGAATTCTACTCCAATTAAATGCCAGCTGCAGTCGTATGTGTGGACAATGGGCGTTCACAAATGAGCTTCAATTAGGCTGTCAATGCCGACGATGTTTCTACCTCTTCTGGCCCGGCTCGACCCTGAAGCGCCACACAAGGACCATCAACTTTGGCCTTTGGTCAAAAACAATGGACAACTATCCCAATTTGGGTCCATTGTGCTCGTGTGGTTTCACAGCCCTGATTGTTCAATCTTGTATAAATGGACGTGCTGTAGACCTAGAGAATGCCCCATCCTTGCTTTCACCCACACCACCATTATCCCCCACACACTTTCATTCGTTGCCTCACAGACCTCCCCGGACGACGACGAGCCGTCAATTCGATCTCACACAGGACCACCGCTGTCGCGCCTCAATCGACCGGTGAGTTTGTTAATTGTTCAATGCCATCAGCAGTTAACATCGTTGTGATCAGACTCACCTGGATCTCGACTGGACGACCGACCACCGCCAATAGTTCCGCAAGTCGGCCGCTCCCGCCCCGATCCTCAAGCCGCCTTCGATCCCGCAAGCCGACCGACGACACGTTACTCCCGCAAGTCGACCGTTCAACGACCATGACATGCCTCGATCCTCAAGCCACGACATAGGACTTACGCGACCTTCAATTCCACAAGCCGACCGACTACGCCTTCGATTCCCCAAGCCGACCGACAACCCGCTATCCCGCAAGCCGACTGACGCGGTGCTACGATTCTCACTCTCGATTCCGCAAGCCGACCGACGACACGTCCTCCCGCCAACCGACTGCTCAGGAACCAACGATTGTCAAGCCCGACTCACGCTTTCGATTCCACCAGCCGAACCAACGACACGTTATCCCGCAAGCCGACTGTCTCTACGCCACACTTTCGAATTCACAAGCCGACCAGCTACCCTACGACTTGGACTCTGGATTATAGATGCCACAAGCCGACTCGACTTCCTCAAGCACGATTTCTTCGAGTTTGACGCTGTTTCCACGACGAGAACGAGGATGATCCACTGCAACGAGCTCAATGGACGATCGACTCAACCCGACTTCTATGCACGACCGACTTAACAACGAATACGACCATCAAGACGAACGATTGACGCACCGAAGTTCAACATTCAAGTCCCTGGATCACGACAAGGTAAGTGTATTCAGTTCCATCGCAAGATTTCTGAGCACTATCACAGGACATGTCCTAAGTGCGAAGAAGGTGAAGTAGTCCTTTATTCCAGTTATAATCGGCACTAATCCCCGTTATGTCAAGGTACACTTGTCTACGTCGGGTCATTAGGGAAATCGCCTGAGTTCCAATCAAATAGTACACTGAGTCGAGTCTTCCATAGTAGTATCCCAGTGTATAATGTCCAGTGCAATGTTTATTTGTGGAGTCGTCGTTCAGTATGAGATAGCATGGCGCTAGTGATGTCCCATAGACGCAAAGTCCGCAAGAATTAGACCTAGCAGTTGGATGAATGGTGGATGTGAGAGAAGACTGGCGTGACGTCACGCTGATCAACATGGCTCTTCCTCAAGCTACCATCGACTTTGCGCATCGGATGTTTGATGCTGCGCGCAATGGTGATTCTGAAACCCTAATCGCGGCAGTCAAAGCTGGGCTCCCTGTGAACATGACCAACTCTGACGGCAACACTCTTCTCATGCTCGCGGCCTATGCGGGGCATACAACGTTGGCGAAGGAGCTTGTCGCCCTGGGTGCTGATGTGAATCGAACGAATGACCGAGGGCAGAGTATTATTGCTGGAGCTGTATTTAAGGACCATAGCGAGGTCGTGAAAGTCCTGATGGAAGGTGGCGCGGATCCGAGATTGGGGAAACCGAGCGCCGTTGAGACTGCCGTTATGTTTGGGCGGAAGGATATGATGAGTACACTCGGTGCGAGTGAATCAGAGGTTGGGGCAGAAGTTCCCCGGCCTGTGGGCGACGCTAGATAGAAGGAAATGTAAGCATCTTTCATTCAAGTTTTGTGGATCTTGGCTAAAAGCTTCCTTAACAGATGAATTGATACCGGACTTGGCTTTGTTGTAACTGCTACTGTGATACCTGCTGTACGAATTCACTCTGGAAAGCTGGACCCACTTGGACCTCCATGAAATGATCGAAAGTTTCGGAAGGTTGCTGACGCGCTGACGTCGTGAAATGGTCCTACAACGTCATAAACGATGCATCGCCCAATTCACGGTATAAAAGTCGGAACGCTTTGGCCTTCTTTCCTCACATCACCACCATCAGTTAACACGATGACCATGCAATCTAAAGTCGGCAACCCTCAAATCTACGAGGCAAATGAGCAAAGGCGAGCCCACATCTGCAGTCCGAATGTTGTAGCTTATGCTTCGAGTCAGGCCCAATAAGACGGACGTCGGCCAGCACCACAACACCGATACCGTTGGCCAACGCAACGCGCATGTTCCGTTGGACTCGAAGTCTGTCCTCGCCTTTGCCTCACACGACTGTATTTGACAGGCATCTTCTAGAGATCAGCGCACACATGCGAGCACTGCTGCCGCCGCAGCCCAACAGGAAGGGAATTCGCAACGCGTCACAGACCCACTAGCTCCTGCCAGGGCTCACGGGAACGAACCCTCGCGCGGCGCCAAGATTGATGCTCAATTGCAGGCTGAAGACGAGGAGCTGTTGAGGAAGAAGAATGCGTGAAGCTGCGCTGAAGTTTCCCAACGCAGTGTACATTATAATTATTTCTGTTGGACATGGTTCGGAAAGTCTTTTTGCCCATTCATGAGTGCATTATCACCTCTACGGCGCTACATACTCTCCGTCTACACGTCGGATAACAACTTGGCGTGAAGATGACATCACGCGTCATCGCCGCCACGTGCCGTGGGGGTTGTCATCGATTTGGCGGACATAAAAAGCGTGCTCGGTCTAGGTTCTGTGGCTGTATTGCCGCTTTGCCAACGACCTCGACGATGACGACCCCAAAGCCCCCTGCGGTACCCGACACGAACGTCCCCGATGAGCTCTTGAAAGGCACAACATTACTGAAGGTGTCTGAGAAGAAGCAAAAGCGGGCTCTCTTCCGCATCGATGCCGACCAAGGCCAAATAGTGTACGAGTCCAAGAAGAGCGGTATCAGTGCGTGAATGCGCCGCCTCTTTGTTGAAGATAAGCTCGCTGACCGACGTCTTAGTTCCCATTGAATGTATCAAGGAAATCCGGGCTGGTCCCGAGGCAACCTACTATCGTGCCCAGTTCAAGCTGTCGGCGGCAATGGATAACCGCTGGATTACGATTGTCTACATTCTCGATGGCACCTACAAGACTATTCATATCGTCGCTGACACTGTCGACCTATACAACGCTTGGCTAACGGCTCTTAATCGACTGCATGCAGTGCGTGCTGGCTTGATGACCGGACTGGGGAACGTTGAGATTCGGGACGCTGTATGGGAGAAGCAATACTGGAAGGGTGCCGACAAGGGCGGCGACTCTAAACTGGATCTTGCAGAGATCGAGGGCTTGTGCAAGCGGTTAAGTGTCAGTCTGACCCAGACGGCTATAATGGCACTCTTCAAGGTGACGTCAAATCGAATCGAGGCAGGCTTCCTCGGCTGAAGGTGTACAAAGGAAGCAGATACAGACAAACACGGCTACCTCGACTTTGAAGGCTTTCGGAGATTCGTCAAGCTGCTCAAACGACGACCAGACATTGAAAAGATCTACGATCACCTCGGGAAATTGGATGTCGCCACATTCACTAAATTCTTGCATGATACCCAAAAGGTAACCTTTTCGTACACTTTACCTCCCTAGAATCAAGCCTGATGCAAGTCCAGTCCACTGCCGATCCCGCGCAAGTATTCTCCAAATATTCGCGCAACGAGGCGATCATGTCACTGCCGGCGTTTACCTCTTTCCTCCTGTCTATCGAAAACAGTTCTTTCTCCGAGTTGCACGATCCCGTGTGGCAGGACATGACACGCCCCATGTCAGAATACTACGTCTCCTCGTCCCACAATACTTATCTCGTCGGCCATCAGCTCGTCGGCGTCAGCACTATTGAAGGATACATTCGCGCGCTGCTCCACAGCTGCCGCAGTGTCGAGAGTGTGTACTGTTGAATCTATGGTGCCACTCCTTTTTACTGACGCTTAGATTCACAGTGGATATCTACGATGGAGATGATGAACCTGTGGTCTATCACGGCAAGACGTTGACATCGGTGGTTCCCGTACGCCAAGTCTGCGAGGCCATCGCGAAGTACGCGTTCGTGACTTCACCGTATGCCATCATTATTTCGGCGGAGGTACACTGTGGCATCAAGCAGCAGGATGTGATCGTCGAGATTATGGAAAAGGCATTTGGCGACAAGCTCATCAAAGCTCCACCAGGCGACCGTCCAGAGCTCAAGGAGCTGCCGAGTCCTGAGCAGCTTAAAGGCAAGATCTTGTTGAAGGTAATACCCTTCTCGTACCTTGTTAGTGTCACCGACCATCTGCTCTATAGGCGAAAAACTTGATGGTCACTGCGAAACTTGCTGCTCTGCAGAAACAGAAGACAACGGCGACGGCGGCAGCGGCAGCAGCCGAAGACACGTCGTCTTCGGAGTCTTCGGATTCTGGGTCTAGCATCCTCGACTCTATCAAAGACAAATGGCGCAATGCGAGGAAGAAGGAAACGAAGCAGCCTATGATGTCCGTAAGCCTGGCCGCACTCCTTGTTTACACTGTAGGTGTCAAGTGCTTTGGCTTGAGCGAGGACTATGCACCGGAGCACATCTTTTCTTTGTCGGAGACCCGCGCCGCGCGCCAAGCTGGAAAGGATATGGTTCGACACACCCAGACGCACATGGTGCGCGTATACCCCAAGGGCACGCGCGTCAATTCGACGAATTATCAACCGCAAATGTATTGGGCGATGGGCGCGCAGGTCGTGGCCATCAACTGGCAAACTTTTGGTAAGAACGCCGTTATTTGATTCCGTGATTTCTGACGACTTGATCTGTAGATTTGGGTTACATGATCAACCAGGCGATGTTCCAGAGGAACGGGCGTTGTGGGTATGTCCTGAAGCCGGACGCTTTACGACCTGGAGGAGAGAAACTGCTGGAAAGCAGAACAAGGCATCGCCTAGACATCTCGGTAACTGTGATCCTTCGCGTGGAAGTTCGTTCACTGACGTCTTGCAGATCATTTCGGCTCAGCAATTGCCTCGTGCCAAGGATAGCACGACCGGGCGAGAAATCATTGAGAAATCCACCGTCGACCCGCTCGTCCATGTTGCGCTTCACGTGCCTGATTGGATGGCATCGCCTGCATCGAACAAGGAAAAAGAGCCGCTCACTACAGTCTGCGCGAAGACCAAGGTGATCAAGAACAACGGTTTCAATCCCGTCTGGGAGGAGGATCTCAAGTTGCCATTCGAGTGTGTCGGGGGCATGATGGACATGATCTTTTTGGAGGTGTCAGTGAGGGACGACGGCGAGAACGAGGGTGCTGTGGCCAAGTACTGCATTCCACTAGGGCGTCTGGGCAAGGGGTATAGGCATCTGCCGTTGCATGACGAGCAGCTGTCGCAGTATTTGTTTGCGACGCTGTTTGTCAAGGTTGATGTGGTGGATCTGTGATTGGGAATTTAGCATGTATGCGCATATCGAAACGGACTGGACATTGCAAATCACTATCGAAGAATTCGTTTTACTATCATGAAGGCGAACACATGTACATATTACTCAATGGACTTTCACATTAGCATTTATTCTTGAGCAGATGTGTACCGCCATAATCCGATCGCAGTACCATCGGCTCAGAGGGAAACACATGTTGAGTCGCGCGTTGGTGAAGATCAGGTGAATATGAGGAGTGGTCAACACTCGAATAAGCCTCGTCCCACTCAGCGGGATGAAGCATGGCTTGTAATTGTTACACAAATAGTATCGAAGATGTGTACACCGCAACTTTGTTGTCCATGGATCGTAAAGTGGCATGAAAGAAAACGAAAAAGAGTACAACAAACTCTTCATGAGCTTTTCTCAGCTGCCAAATATTTCTGGACTTCAACTTTGACATCGTACAAGTGTGTCGGGTTGATGCGCAAGAGCCATGAGATGGGAAGATGGCCTAAAGTAGTAAAATGAGTAGTTGTCCTCCTCAAAGTCAACAGAACGCGTACACATCAACCACAAAAAAAAGTCTCGTAGTTTTGCTCTGAACCACGAAATTTGTCGCTTGCCATCGCCCTGTCGTTTAGCCATATCCAATATTCGTCCGACGCGAGGAATACGCATAGCCTCGTACGCTTTACAAACCTTCTTCAAAGCCTGCGAAATGGTCTCTTCATCTGCCTCTCCCTCAGAAGGAAGATAATGGTGAAGCAACATCCCAAGCATCTGCGCGTCCTCCAACGCGACCGACACGCCCTGCCCGCTGTCCGGGCTTGTCGTATGCGCCGCGTCACCCATCAGTATGATCCTCTTCTCCGGGGAAGTCCAGTACGGTAGACGCTTAGTTTGATAACGCGGGAGGACAAGCCACTTGTTGAACCGGCCGACAGCGGACGTCGCTGAACATGCAGAGTCAATGATATGCTGGAAGGTAGAACCCCAAGGGGACTTCCATCCCTGAAATTTGGCGCTGAGGGTGGTATGGAGGAAGGAGACAGACGGATCGCGTTCTGGAGGAGTGTCGACGGCGTAGGTGGACCACCACATTACTTGTTGTTCGTCGACTGGGACGCTTGAGGGAAGGGAGAGGGAGTATCCGAAGAAACCGTTGCGGCTGAAGGTCATGGCCGCTTGGTCGCTTTGAATTCCGGTCTGGAGCGCCTCGGGGAGAGTCGAGAGCGGGACGAAGCCGCCGATGGCTGTAAGACCGCTGGAAAGACTGTAAGAATGCACAATTCAATTAAGAAACCAGTAGAGCTCACTCGTATATGGCCGGGAATCCATCCTTTCCGAACAGCGCTTGTCTGCAGACGCTTCGTACACCATCGGCACCAATAAGCACGTCGCATTCCTCGATCTGGCCGTCTTCAAAGACGACGCGTGCGGCGCTGGGGGTTTCATCTACCTCTTTCACTTTCTTATTCCACTCGACGGCGCCATACGGCACGTCGATGAGCAGACTCTCGTGCACACTGGCCCGGGACATCATGATCCTGTCCCCTTCGCCGCCAAGCCTGCCCAGCGTCGTGCCATTGTCGTTCCGCACAGTGAAATATGTCGTCCTGTAGCCGTGCGCGTAGAGGTAGTCCAGCGCGGCGGGGCATATCACTTTCAGTGCACGGAGCCCGTTTGGCACGACGCCGAGGCCGCCGCCGATGACGGAGGTGGAGGCGAGAGATGTGGGGTAGGCCTCGTAGACCTTGACAGTGGCTGTCGGGAGGTATTTCTGCAGGGAGTGGTACACGGCGAGACCGCCGATTCCCCCGCCTACGATGATGACCTTCATGGGGGGTGAATAGTCGGAGGCCTCGTAGGAGGTCTAGGTGTGGCGGATTATGTCGCGGCTGATATCCATCTCTCAGGAGGCAAATATATGCGGGAGCTGAAACGCCTCCGAGTTTTGAGGATCAGTGTCACACCGAACTCACATATTTTGATTTCCGTAACGCTTTCCGGATCCGTAATGTCTAGAGGAATAAAAATAAATTCCAGACGGCCTAGACAGGAAAGGAGCCGAGACGGCCCCCACCGTCATCTTGAAGCAAAGTTCATGTCGTTCCAAATGTTCACTCCGGAAGAGGGGACTGAATCTGACCCCTCCTCCAGAATCCAAGCTCTCAAAATTCATGTTCTAAACCCCGTTACTAACTGGGGTCCTCTTGCATTCATCGTCGGTCGTCGACGCGTCCTCCCGCCGGCGCCACAAGTGGCGCCATTTCGCGCAAGAAGGTGGCAACATCCTGAATCAATACTCGAGGTCGCAAATGCGAGGATGAGGAACTACCTTTTGGGACACACCCGGCATGGCATCGCTGCCTCGAAACCGACAACATTTTTGAAGTGGAAACGATGGTCTCTGAAGGTCTCCCGCAGTATGAAGCCGGAAGCAAGTTCCGTTTATAGTTACCGGCCGGTCTGGGTCTGCGGCAAAGTCCACAAAGTCCATGCGCCTTCAGCTGAACATTGCGCCCACAAGCCCGCCTCGCGCGATCCTCTCCAGGACGCCACATCCCAAACCACGCCAATAACCGCATCATAACCCGCATGATGCGATAAGGATCCTGGATCGCTGCAATCCGACATCCTGAGCCCCTTCGGGATGCTCAAGCAGCCGAGAAGACATAATCGCACGCACCTTACCATACCATACAGACTTTGTATAGTGCTCGTACAGGTACTCTGGCATGTACGGTTGTACCATGGCGTATAAAATAGATTCAAAAAATATGCAGTGATTGTACTATTCAAATGTCCTTTTGTTCATAGTTGGTCGTGATCTTGTTGGTTGGACTCCTCAAACGGATCACCTCCTCCTGCCAGTCGTCGTCGGAGTCGTCGACGCGCGCAAACTGGATCAGTCGACGTCGCCGATACAAGCCGCGGTCAAAGTTCCCACTAGCCACATGGCAGGACGACGACTACTGCTACCGCCGTTCTCCGCATTATCATCAACGACCATGACCACCAAGCGGTGGCTGCTCAAGGCAGAGCCAGACTCCCGTATAGTCAAAGGAAAAGATGTCAAGGCAAGGAAATCTCCTGGACGACTGGTGTGCTCCAGGCTGAACGTATTTGCAGTTTAGCGTGGACGACTTTGAATCTGTTCAAGTATCACCTTGGGAAGGCGTACGCAATTACGAGGCCCGCAATCTTATGAAGGAAATGAGCGTTGGAGATCAGGTCTTGATTTGCTCTGGACGCGTTTGAACAATTGCTTATCATAGAGTAGGCTTTATTCTATCATTCCAACTGCAAGAATCCTGGTGCGTGTTTGTGATTTGACATCGAGATCTCAGTTCACTTAGATTTCTTATAGGTGTCGCTGCATTTGCTGAGGTTATTCTCAACTTCTCATCGCACTACTCGTAATTTAGTGTCGCATCCAGGTCGCTAAAGAGGCGTATCCTGATTGTGCGTTCTTCGGTTCACGAAATGCATCATCTCAATCTGAATTTCCTTAGATACGGCTTGGGACTCGTATGCATAAGGCCTTCCTCTATTCGTGCGACTCACGATTTATCCTCCTGCAGCTCCCATCCATATTACGATACAGTTAGTCTATATCATCCTTAAAATGATGATGCTTGACACTGACCAGATCTATAGAAAACAGACAAGGACGCTCCAAAATGGTTTATGGTGGACCTCAAATTCACATCAAGAACTTCGAATTTCGTGTCCCTGGCCTTACTGAAATGGATAACATCCATGAGCGATCCATTACCAGAATCCATCGCTTACATCGGCAAAGAAGGCTTGGATGCTCTCAAGAGTATGTAATATTCTCACAAACAGAGACAAATGGGATCCTTACCGTCATTAGCAATGGATCTCGTGGCGCGAGGCCGATTGAGTGTGCAGAGAGTGACCGAGGAAGCGTGGAACGCGATCTCCTTACTCGCAGAGAAAGGCGGGTGGACAGATGATGACTTGAAGCCCCCGCAAAAGCCGAAGAAGCCAGCAGAGAAGAAGGCAAAAGCGAAGCCTAAAACCCCAACAAAGAGTAGGGCGAAGAGGACGCGTAAAGTAGATTCCGATGACGAAGGAGAGGAATCAGAGGAGGTCATGCCTACGCCCAAAAAACGACGGGCTCCGTCGCCCGATACAGGTGAAGGGAGTGGTAGGCGCAGATCAACGCGAGATTCCTAGTCCAGGGGGGTGCCATGGATATTGTACAGTACGCGTCAATTTAAGCTTCTCTTTTCTTGCTGAGGTCTTAACTTATTTTCACAACAGAATCTATCTAGCGGTACAGAGTGAATACGCCTATGCTGTTCGTGCCTTTACAATTCAAAACTCCTTCATTTCAGGTGGAGAACAAGTGGAGAGGCTTATCAATCCGGGGAATTCAGTCAGGACGTGTTAGTCAAATCTCCAAGTCAATTCCGCCCGTGGGCCATGGCTTCGACAAGCAAGAACAAAAATCACCACAGCCACCGTCCGTGGCTCCCCTGGGCCTTTGAATCTCGACGCTTCTCCTGCAGCATCGCTACGTTTAGCTTCGGCACACACACAAGACATCATTTGTGCATTCAAGATCGAAATTGTTTATCCACGTCTTCATCGCATTGTCTCATGCGTCGTAACAGGAGATTCCGTCAAGTCCGTTAGTAATACTAACCGCGGTGGTTAGTTTGTTAGTTTGTTCTCGGTTCACTTCCCGGGGCAAAATCTGGATCATGACAGGCATCAGCGATTTGTATAAAAACTCAGATGAAGAAGACGCGTTTATCGTTCATACTTACTCCCCCATCTCCCAGACCGCATGGATCTTCACGCCCTTCTAGGTACGTTCTCCGTGCTGCGACCGATATTTGCCCGACTGACTGTCTGTATATTGTAAAGACGTTTCACGCCGCGCCACCCATATCGACACGAGCTTTTACGGCTACGTCCCCGATAGAGCCACAGCGATCGTCTTTCTCGTGTTGTTCTCGATTTCAACTAGTATGCCTGCTAGCGCGACTCTTCCTCTCGTTAGAGCCTGGTCAGCTTACATTTCATCAGTCGCGCACATCGGACAGGCGGTAACGTACAGAACATGGTGGATGCTGGGAACGGCCGTGCTATGCGGTCTCCTCGAGATCCTGGGGTGGGCGGCGCGCCTCTGGTCTTCCTACAACCCAGGGCTTGCAGTCCCATACGAGATGGAGTGCGTTCCGAGTCATTCCCCCATCCACGCGCTATGTATAGCCTGGTACTCACGATCGTCATGTCAGGCTGGCATGCACCATCCTTGGACCGACCCCGCTCCTCGCCGCCAATTTTGTCATAATGGAGCATCTGATCAGCAGGCTAGGCGCGGGGTACAGCCGCCTCAGCCCAAGGCGGTACATCATCCTGTTTTGCGGCTGCGATATCATCTCGCTGGTCATACAAGCCGTCGGCGGGGGCGCAGCGGCGACTGCGGTGTCGACGGACGGCGACCCGCAGAAGGGCGGGCGTATCATGCTCGGGGGTATTGTGTTCCAGATGGGTTAGTCTCTGGTGGTGGAAGCCGCGGACTGACACTGACGGGTGTTTGAATAGCGACCATCTCGGTGTATGCGCTGTGTGCGACAGAGTTCTTTTTTAGGTACTTTTCCGACAGGCCCATTCCTGGGCGCAACTGGGCGCGAGGACAGTTGACGCTCAAGCTCAAGTTGCTGAGCGGCGCGGTTGCTTTCAGCACCGTCTTGCTTTTCATCCGGTTAGTTCAAAGTTGATTCTCAGCCGCAAAAACATCAGGAAACTCACTGACGTGCGATTACAGAGCCGTGTACCGAACCATCGAGCTCGTCGACGGATGGACGGGCAGGATTATCCAGACCGAAGTCTATTTCAGTACGTTCACACTTCTCCCGATTTGAAACAATACCGTATTTACCCTTCTGACAGACGTTTTGGACGGCGCGATGGTCATTGTGGCTGTATACACGGTCAACATCTTGCATCCTGGAACGCTGTTGAGGGCCAAGGCAGAAGAGAAAGACCTTGACACCGAGAAGAAGAACGTCGAAGCCTCCAGTCCTATGGCAGTTCCAGCTTCGAGCTCGAATACAACCTTGGCGTTGTAGATAACGACACGTTACATTAGCCACAAAGCTGGTAGATTAATTCATGCGACATCTTCCAGTTTCCTCAATGTGGCGCTCAAAATCACCCATCCGTTATTATAGAGCCTGAAAGGGCTCAACATTTGTGCGGAGTTGCGCCGCGCGCAGGGCTGTTCTTTACAGCTAGGGACCATCCCGACGCCTAGCAGTCCATCCGACAACTATAGAAACGGTCTGATGCACAAATTGAACAATTTCTTTGCAAGAATGCACCGCGGGATCCCTTAATCATTCTCCTTTGGTCCCTCTTTCTTTACATGTCTCTGCTGCCTCTTCAATATTCCCCCTTACTCTCTCGAAATGTGTAGGGTCTCAGTTTCGTGACCCTCATCTCATAGCTCTTCATCCTCACTGCGAACTAGGACGGGAGGAAAACACTACACCCGCCGCTAAAGACGGCCCATAGTCTTGATTCCCTCCATAGTCTTGATTCCCTTTTCTGCTCGCCCGCTTGGGTACCGCTCATTCTATCCTCTCCTAGTATTTTCCCTGCCATGGTCACATTCAGCATTAGCACGTCGCCAAACCAAATACAAGACGTCGTCAAGTACCATGATCTTGTGTTATTTCTCGATACCAACTTTTATTGGCACCGTTACTTTTCCGCTGGTGCTCAGACCGCGCGCAGAGACGGCTATGCAAAACGTGCAGATGTTACACTTCCTTTGAAGAGTGCAAGAGCGCCAACACTCTACCCAATCTAGTCGCAGCTATAGCTCTATTCCCTTCCCCCTGATTTGAAGTGAGGCCGTTGGCCTTCTTCGAAAGGCCTCCTAGACCCGTGCAGTAATCTTTACTGTGTTAATCTTCGTTTCTTCGGTAGCACTGGAAATAACGTGAAGATGGTGTGAAGCGGTACGTACGCGGGATCTGGCCATTCGTCAACAACAACTAATTTTCACTTCGGTTTTGCAGTGCTGTCAGTTCCGTTCAACCTTCAATGTTGAGTCGTGCGTTGTCGGCCAAGCATTATCTTTACCTCAAAATGTAATTAGTTACTTCAATGACATGATTTCTCCGTTATGCAGTTCGTGTGGCGCCAAACTGTATCCATTCTAGAGTCCATAAATTTCGTTTGTTTGAAGTGAGGAGCCTTTCGTATCGTACGTAGATTTGCGTCTAAGCTGATGTGGCGCCGTCAATCGCGAGATGGTTGCCTCAACGTTCTTTGCGAGAAGTGGGAATAGATTACAGCGCATTACAAGGGTTACTTCTGAACACCTGTAAAGATAGGTTTCTCGAGTTCATGCACAGGCTTCTTGCCCTCTGGTGAGCCAGGTATAGTCTTCAGTAAACCCTACAATAGGACTTGAGAGCCAAACAACCGTAGTAGAAATTGATAACGCACCAGCTTTTCAAACATGCAAGAGTTCAATACGCGTTCAGGTTGGCGACACTTGTAGTATTCCTGTCAAGGTCAACTGAGTGGGTAAGCCAGGATCAGCGGCCCAAGTCGCGTACTTGGTTGTTCTTTTCTAGGCAGCCCCAATGCTCCTTGAACTGTGCACCACAGTTCTCCCGCATTTTCGTTATTCTGTACACGCCGTTAGAGGACACATCGAGTCGGGGCGTTGCAACACACAAGTCTATTGCACAACGCGTCACTTTGCGACCTTCTTTCAAGCAGTGCTCGGGATCCCTGTTCTCCGACTTGCAGAGCATGAAATCCTCTGTCGCCGTTGTCAATGCCAGCAGTAACCGGCGATTACACGGTACATACCATTGTACTCCTTGCAATACGCTCCAATGAAGAAGGCAGCGCTCTTCAACGGTCCGCTCGTCGCCCCGAGCTCCTGTATTCTCGTCGACGGCGACGAACTGTCTATCGGGGTCGCGGAGTCCGTCATCGTCTCTTTGTTGGGGACGAGCACGTCGGGGAAAGTGGGAGCTATTGAAGCGGAGTTTGAATATGCCTCAACCAATCATTGATCGCGTTTTTCCTCGTTCTTTCTATCAAGTCCACAATGGTAAGTTACGTGGCTCTGATTCCGGACGCGTCCTAACCGTGTATGTACTTGTCTAGCCTCCCAAGGGACCGCCAAAAATCTACCAGATTCTTATCAGGTCTCATAAGCTCACTGTCTTTCTGACGCGTACACCCACCTCAACGATCAAAGACCTCAAGGAAGACGCTAAATCTGCTCTGTCCTCGGATGTCGTGTCCGAAAAGGACGTACCAGATGCAAACTTTGAAGTCTGCCAACTCGTCTCTCGCAAAGGATCCTCTGAGTATAAGCTTCTCAATGATTCCATGCAGATCAAGGACTGCGGGATAGGCAGTTGGGAAATTCTATATCTGCGATTTTACGATCCAGATACAGGTAAGTCATCCGACGACGTTATCATCTCAATTTGACACCAATATGATCTGGTCCGACAGGAGAGTTGCAAAATGTTGAATTTACGCCACTCCCAACCTTCGACGGAGAAGAACCTGATCCACAGCCTGAGAGTTCGTCGTCCAAAGGGAAGAGGAAAGCGAGTGCGATAGAAGAGACAAGCTGAGGCTGTCGTGAAATGTTGTAATGTTCCTGCTTGGCATCCCATCCGTCTTTATGATCATTTGTAAACTAGCAATGCATGATGTACCACTGCGCCACTTCTTACTCGCAATGAACGTGTCGTGTCTATGTGATGGCTTCCTTAGATGTGCAGTCGCAGCTTCTTGGTTTCAGCCCAGGCCCAACAATGTTGGTGGGTGGCGTTAAGGTCCAAGGACAGCACGTCAGCTTCCGGGGATGCTCGGGATGCAGAGTAGCGTCGTGTAGGAATGGATTCTGAGACTTGGGGGATGGACAGGTAAAACGAGGCTGAATGGTATCGCATGTGCCTTTAGTTTCGAAGTCTAAACATCCAACAAAGACGCACCTGACAGTCCACGACTAATATCTTCTGAGGTGTATACAGCAGCACGATGACATGATGCAGCCATGCCTTGAACTGGCGTCCAATCTGCCTGATCCCATGTGTATGAGGCTGCATATGTTGGTCGATGAGAATTAACGCTCAGGCCATCGCTGTTCGAATATATGGGGTCTACGTTGATGGCGAGCGGCGTCGGAAGGATAAAGCTTCAAGGGCTCTTCGCTGCCTTTGATAATGAGGGCCTTGTTCTCTTTCCGCCAATGGCGACCTTGTCTCTGCCACTGCCTTAACGACCGCCCTTCATCCAGATACAGCACAAAGAAAAAGAGTTCATAACAATGTACATACAGATAAATAGATAACATGAAAGCTAGGAAAGCATAGCGGTGATGATACATAGAATACACTTCGACTCTTTTTCATTTCTTCATGGTCTGCACACTCCTTCACGCAGCCACTGGCATCAGACTCAGCCCCACCAGTACAACAACGCCTCCCATCGCCCCCGCAAAAGCGATCTGCGCCCAAGTCGCCATCCTCGGCATGTTATGCATTAGCTCAGCATCCGACCCAACGCTCCCCGACATACGCTCTCCCGTATATTCACAGGACGACTCAGTGGTCTTCACGCGCTGCCAAGTCTGCGACGCGGGGCGCCTGTGAATCTGAGTCGTAGCCCGGCGCGTACGTGCCCTCCCTTTCCCACTGTTGCTCACGGAAGGATTCAAGAGCGTATCGTTGTACGCGACCAGCTCGGACGGGCAGACTTTCGGATTGCCTTTGTGGCCTTCCATGAGCATGCCGCATTTGGTGCAGCACGGCTTCTTGCGCCCACTGGAGAGCGTGGTGACGGTAGAAGACCGATGCGGGGTAGACATCTGCGGAGGACGTAAGGTTAGTGATAGTACATAATCCCGTCGACACGGACTAAGCAGGAAACGCTTACCTGGTGGCGCTCGGGGCTTGGAGGAAAACGGAAGGACAAGAGCCAAACCAAATGCGCCTGAGGGTGGCGGTTTGATTCAAGATTTGGCTAGTGGGGAAGCTTCGCAGGCGTCGGGCCTGAAAAGTAAAATGACAACGTGATCCATCAGGTCGCTTCCCCATTTCGTACACGACGTCTCGGAGCGCGATGGTCGTTGAGAGACGAGAGCCAAGAGTTGTACATGACCAAGATGTTGGAAGAGGCTCTTCATCCATACGCGTATATGTACATTGAGAAAAAGGGCCTTATTCCCGAAGTTGGACAAGGACACAGAGTTCGAATTGACTGAAGCGATTAAGTCAGCCTTCTTTCGGTTCCGTAGAGATGAAGGATAGCTCCAGAGCCGTGGCCCAGTGCCTTCGAAATCAGGAATACAGAGCCTACAAACGTTGTCCGCTGGCAAGAGTGGCGGTTAACGGGCCGAGTTCCGGTATTGGTTTTACACCTCGTCACATGACGGCTACGCGTCTTCCCCCAACACGTCAATTCGAGGATACGAGGACAACACGCTGATAGCTACTCATCCAATTTCCCCTACTCTCTGAAAGTTCCCTTTTCTCAGCTTGGTCTACCTCCGTACAGAAGCCTCTTCTCTGGCGACGTATGCTTTCGCTCAGAGCATCTTTCCGTCGAACCATTCGGCGGTACTCGACGTCTGTTGACCACTCGATTTATCTCTCAGACTCGACCGATCCTTATTTCAATCTCTCTTTCGAGGACTGGTGAGAGAGAACCGTTGCAATGTTCGCGCGTTTCTCAGTACACTCATACCAGGCTATTCCGCAAAAAATCCCCAGAAACCCCGCTCTTATTCATCTATCGTGACGAGCCATGTGTTGTCATTGGCAGGAATCAAAACCCATGGAAGGAAGTGAACTTCTCAGCACTTCATCAGAGAGGAATACCCTTCATACGAAGACGAAGCGGCGGAGGAACAGTATATCATGTAAGCTATACTTGTCCATTTCATTTATCAATTGACCTGGCTAGGATCTGGGCAACACCAACTTTTCTATACATCTTCCACGCACCTCGTTCGACCGTAACGTCACAGGGCAGATCATCCTACGCGCTGTGCGCGCGTTGCACGTTGATGCGGAGCTAAACGATCGAAATGACTTGTGCGTAAGAGGGGACAAGATACGTTTTTCGGCTTCTTCAGCAGTTTTAAAATACTCATGAAGAGATTACGTCTCGGGATCTGCGTACAAGATAGTCAACAACCGCGCGTATCATCACGGAACCATGTTAATATCCACGCATCTGGAAACGCTCGGAGATCTGTTACGAACTGATAAAGTAAGACGTCGGTGTGGCTCTTGATGTCCATAATCCAATGCAGTACTTTTTTCGGTGCTGTTTATTGATATCACGTCTAGGCCTCCATGCATACGAAAGGCGTTGCATCCGTGCGCTCGCCAGTATGCAATCTCCAACAGCACGACCCCACTATCACACACGAATCGTTTTCTGACGCTGTGGTACACGCATTCCGTGAAGCCTTCTCGGACGTCCGTCCTGTTCCGCCTCCGAACTAAACCCGTTAATGAATTAATGAAAGAATAGGCAAGTCCCGTCCAACGCGTAACAGCACTCGACAGCCAAAACGAGGACATCCAAAAGGGCATGTCAGAGCTAACCGTATGTTCTATTACCTTATCGTTATCTTTCTGCATTTGCTCACAAATGGGCTGTAGACTTGGGAATGGGCCTATGGCCAGACACCAGAGTTCACGTACAATGTCAACAAACACTTCTCATGGGGCATTGTCGTACGTCTCGATCTTCATCTTGGTTCAAAATAGCCTTGAACGATTCGTCAGGAAGCGGAGATTCGCGCGAAACACGGAGTGATCCTAAGCTGTCGTATTCCGAAGTTTCCGTCCCTGGGCAAATCACTAGAAGGGAGTCGTTACGGTGTTGAACACGAGGCAAGCGCACAGGAGGAAGGCGGCCAGACAAGCGACGTCCGGCAATGGTTGACGTCTGTGATGGCGACCTGAGCAGCGCTGCGTTACAGCAGCAGACACTGATGGGGCTGTTCCCCAAGTGATGACGAAGCCATAGCATGCCGTCAAAGGAGCTGTTGCAAATGTCGCGGACAAGGCAGGCAAAGAATGCTGTAGAAATTGGTAAAATACATGGCATGGTAGATGACGCAGATTCAGTCAGATCGTCTGCAGCTATCAGGATTCAGTTATAATGCTTCGCTTCCTGGGACCTGAGGTCCTCGGCAAAAACTATCAAAGCAATGCAAAGGGCCTGACTGGGAATTGAACCCACGCCACAAGAGCAAATGCACCCTAATAGGCAATCATACTACTAGACCATCAAGCCATCATATTGAAGTGTGGCGCACAATCTCACCAGCAAAGATAACCTAAAACTCCGAGGCAGATTTTAATTTGAATACCGGCACATGACTGAGAGGGGACAAAGGCGGGAGTGAGTTCAAGTTGGCATAGAGTTGCCTCACCCCAAGCCTTCTCCCAAAAGTAGCTCTTAACCAGAAAACGTTTAACGCTTTTCGCTCTTCGCGC
>QLPD01000598.1:0-37496 GCA_003314085.1 Hymenopellis raphanipes
TCATGGCCAGATGCCTCCCAGGACAGATCCGCCTACCAAAACCGAATGCCCCAATCGTTGTCGGGTTAGGTTGAGGGTTGTCTCCCATGAAGCGCTCTGGAATGAAAGCCTCTGCGTCCGGGTAGGTTGCTTCGTCGTGGAGAATTGCCCAAGAGTTTCCATAGACAACTGAGCCTACACAGAAGATCAGATTATAAACGTCAAGGAATGAGAAGACGCCAGACATACCAGCGGGAATGAAGTACCCCTCATATATATCGTCAGACACACTAGCATGAGGCATGGCTGCCAAGCAGCCGTAAGATACTGCCTCGTACCATTCATAGCGAAATGATTCCTACCGAGAGGTGTGACAGGTCGCCATCTCATAGCCTCCAACACGATGGCTTGAATATACTTCAACTCATCTTGGTCCTCGAAATCCGGGACCCTCTTCCGCCCAACAATTTCATCCAACTCTGCGTGCGCCTTGGCTTGAATCTCCGGGTTATGTAGAAGCGCAAGAACCGCGCTCAGTATCACTGATACAGTCTACGATAATCAGATGAATGGAAAATTTGTTGGGTGAAGAAGACACGTACAGTATCAGCTCCTGCACCAAAGGCCAAGCCCGCACAATTACGAACAACCTCCATCATATTGAACCGAGAGTCGGAGTCGACGTGCTTGAACTTTTCAATATTGATAGATGCGAACGAAGGCACAGCAGTTCCCGCATCCTGATGTTCATCAACGGACTCCTTAGTCGGTTTACAGTAAACAGCAGAAACATACCATCGACTCGAGGAGTTCCTCGAACGGCTTATCCCTCATTGCAATAGAATCTCGGCCCGCAACTTCTGCTTCCCTTTGGAACTTGGCGAATGGCATCCACGCTTCACAATACTCAGCAACAAAACAAAATAACATGAATTTTCACCTACCAGGAACACGCTTCAGGATCGGCAGATAATCAACCAGGTAGCCTCCAACGACAAGCGCGTACATGACGCCACGCAGTGCCTTGTCCGCCAGCGCCACATACCGATCATTAATCGGCTGCGCGTCGTAGCCATATGTAATGCGAAGAATGATGGAGCCGGCATGGCTGCACACGACCATCAGCATGTTACGAAATGAAAGACGAAAGACTCGAAGGCGTACTATCGGACATGACTGAACAAATCCTCAGGCGACTGTAGCATCAATTTGAGCAACATACGCGTCGTCGCCATCTGGATGGGGCGATACGCCAGGACCTCCTTCGCTTGGAAGTACTGATGAAAAGTCTTCCTATGGAGTCTGCGTATGGCGTCAGCGGCGATCTGATTGAAGGAGGATTGCAAGTACCGCCATTCATCAGAGTACCTCATATGATTAAAATCCCACGCCCATTTCATCAAGTCGTTGGCCATATGAAATGCTAAAGAGACAAGCAAATCAGCGATGCGTGAGATTCGGAGACATTAAACTTGCGAGGTCGATCCGCGTAGTTTGACGATCTCTTTTCGAACAGCTCGGTTGCGACCTTTGACGAGTTGACGATGATTACGGGGTGTCCGAGCACTTCCATCGACACAACATCGCCGTAGCGCGTTCTCCAGTCCGTGTAAGTAAGCCAGGTATTGTATATGGGCCTGTTGAAGAGGTTTCCAACGATGGGGAGGCGCCGCGGTCCGGGAGGAAGAGGAAGAGACGACCGCCGTCGTTTCGCAAACAAGACCACAGAGAAAAGGAGCACGGCATACACGGCGAGCGACAACAGCTCCATGATGCTTGGAGAAAGGAGGGCTGGAAGGATAGAAGTCGATCTGGGGCTTTTAAGTTTCTTTCGTTAACATGACATCCGAGGTGTTCGCAGTCATATCCAATCATGAACCCCATGCGGGTTTCGTGGCTTTGGGGCGACTCAGCAGAATCATGGAGCGCAAATGAGAACTGGCCGAGATGCTATTTATGGGGTCATTCGGTATAGGTCCGAGTCGCATGCCACACGTACCCTTTGATTCGAATGAGAAAAAGTGTAGATGGATCGATGGATTAGCCTGGATACGACGTTGTATGTTGGACAGTTCATGAGAGAGAACTCGAAGAAAGGGTGCTGCTGGTGTAAGGAGAGCAGTACTTTCCAGGCACATGATCGTCAAGAAGCCAAACTTGGAGATCACGAGGGGAAAATTTCCCTTTCCCTTTCAAGTATGCACTTCCATGTTATCTGAGAACGATGGTGGCGTACGTCAACGACGGACCTGCCAATACCAATGGGAATGCGCCTTGATTGCTGCCAAACGACTTGAGAACAGCTCGAATGTCACATCGACGCTACTATTGGACAAGAGATGAACAGGATACTTCAACCACAACGTAAACGAGAAACTCCGTCTTCGAGCGGGAGAAGTTGACATGATGGGAACTGTTTCGACGCACACATTTCTCCAGTGGCAATTGGCCGGGAACCCCGAACAAGGCCGGGGGCAGGAGGTCCTTGATAGCGATCATCGTCAAAGCCTAACAAGCCGAGGCTTGGAGTCGGTGTGTAATAGTTGTTCATGTAGCGGCCAAACGTCACCTTCAAGTTCAAGTTGGCCAACCGATTCAGATCTGGGAATAGCGTTATCACTTAAAAAGTTAGTCAGAGACTTATGTACCTTTAGTAGCGCAGTTTACTCACACGACATCCAAGGAACTTCCTTAACCCAACATCGATAACGTCCAGCTTTGAAGGTTCACCATCGATTGGTTCGGATAAACCTTGAACTTGTAGACCTCGGTTCCTGGATGAGGCAAGTCATCGCAGACGACATGAATTCAGGCATGGCATTCATTGAGTGTCATCCCAGGGAACAGTACCATGAGAGGCACGGGCGAACGGAGGCGGAGGTCAATTTGGAGGCAAATCGGAGAGACAGACGTTGAAGGTCGGAGAATTCAAAGCATGTTGCAAAAAGAGAGCTCTCCGGGGAGACTACTGTCGTACCGACAAACAAGGGTTCTATACGAGAGCCGAGGTATCCAAGGAAAGTGGCGCCAGAGCATAGTTAAGACTTTCGGTGAAGAGACAGCAGCTCGTGAGAGGCCGACTACGGCTGTCCTTCATCGGCAATTGATTCCAGACGCACTAGGTCCATGTTGGAGACGTGATATACAACGTAAGAGCCGTAAAGGCAGTAAAGAAGATCACGACTCCGGCAAGAAAGGGGCGCGATTCTGTGGTGAGGGCGACGGCCATTCTATGATTGCTTCTTGTATGAGGGACCTTGTGCTTTGTTCCTGAGGGGCTGACAGATACATCCAATGATGGCGCTATCCAAAAAGAGGCATAGATACAATGTTCGAAGCGGAGGGCAAGAAAAGAGTTCAAGTGGTCGCCGTCAGAGAATGAAAGCGCGATGGAGGTCAGACTCTGAGCCGCACGCCCACGTGGCACGGATGCTATTGTCACGTCCGTGACACAATTCCTGACTCCATCCCTTTTCTTTTGAACTACGTGAACCCTTGAACCCCCTCGTAGATGATTTGTGCGTATTTCATTGACTTCAATCAAAAACATCAAGTATTCTCTCGAAGATTATCAAAGATGCTGTCAAATTCGAGATCCATTCAAAGAACAGTCTAGCAAATTTATAATCACTCTCATATCGACCTCCTCCCAAGCCGTCTCATCAACTTCTCCTCCCTCTCCCTTTCCAGCTCCTCTCGCTCCCTTGTAACATCACGATGCTTCATCGCCTGAATCTTTCGACAATACTCGTCCGACCACTCCTGCCACTTCTTCACCAAATGCACTGACAGGCCGTGTCTGCGATATCCGTCCCTTCTCGTCAATTTCTTGGGCGGTTTGCATATAGCGCAATGCCACAAAACCTGTGGTTCTTTGACACCAGACGTGGACGCCGAATGCTGGATATGCTTCAAGTGGCGATCTCGGTTCTTAGTGTTGGCAAAGGTCGTCTTGCAGCCTCCGACGAGACAAGGGATACGACGACCGGAAGACGACTCGTTCGTTTCTGAGAGGCTCGCCCGAGAGGAGTGCTGCTCTGTTTTGTGGTTCGAGTTTAGTACACTTGAAGGTAAGAATGAACGACTCGACCCACCTGGAAGCGACGTAGAGGTTGACGCGCCACGTAATCGACTCTCGCGAGCAGGTTCTATGCCGTGCGGTGAGTGGAAATTGGCTTGAAATAGGTCCCTTGTTCTAATGAATGATTAGCCACCCTCAAGACAATAGATGATGGTGGCGCACTCCTCTGATAATCGACCTAAATAAACAGGCCCGAAATCATAGGGACTCGAAGGTTGTATAAGGTCGCTTGGGCACCTAAAAGCTGCCATAAGTCTTCAATGTATGTGATGCCCATCGCTGCGTACACTGTCAGCTGTGGGACTATGGCGTTCGACTCGAAGTTGTTTATCGAGTGATATATTGGTCTGTGTATTCCTTGAGTTTTTTGTGGGAGCTGTAGACATCTAGGAACTCACGTAGTGATGGGAGCCCAAGAACGCGACGAGCTACTGGGCATGTTGTGGTCTTGCTGGAAATACGCGGGCGAGGTAAAGCTGTGGTGGTGGTGGCGGTGGTTGTACTCCATGAATGCTATAACCAAGGTCCTTCTACTTATAAGCCATGAAGAGGGAGGCATCATTCAATCGGCGGTTCCGATGACTACCGGTCAGTGGCTGTAGGAGCTCAAATGGTAATGGGGATGGAGGCACACAACTGACCTCGAGGATATCGCGTGTAGCTCTCTGAAAAGCTGTTGAGTGGCACCGAGTCGGTACTGCGAGATGGGCTATTTATGACACCGGTGGTACGTTGCGCCGGGAAGGAAAGTCGCACAAATCACTAATCATGCATACGCCATGTCTTCATGGAAGACAAGAGACTGAGAGAGTCGGAAAGAGCAATGGCCAGGTTGATTTGGGATCTTAGATTTGAGTTGGAACTCAGACGTTGCCGTGGAATGACGTTAGGCTCTCTCCGGGGACTTCTGAAAGCTGTTCATGAGCGCTTCCCCACGTCGGCCGGGAACCAGATGAATTGATGGTGGTTGGTGTTGAACGTTGAACATCAATAACCCATTGACTCGTTTGACAAGCGCAGATCACATCGACGCGTCCATTTCAAGGTACACCGTACAGCAGCTTGATTGGCATACACACGTTGAATATCATATGCCTCGTGTAGGGTACTACAGATGTAACTCTATCCTCTCTCGACAGAAAACCCATTCGACAGAAGTTTTGGACACGGCTTCTTCGTATGTCGTCTCAAAGCGTCCTTCCTCAAAAACGCCTCGCCGCACTTCAAGCAGACTAAACTTGTACCAGGCAAGTTTCGATATGCTTGTACGCTCTGGACACTGTGGCGTGCGGGATGTCCTGAGGATGCTTTAAGCTTAAGAATCCTTGCAGACCGTCGAAGGGTGTTCGTTCGCGTCTCGGCATCGTCATCTTCGTTTCGTGCATGCTTGCCTAACACTGAAGGCGGCGGTGGCGAAGGAGATTTGAAAAGCAATGATGGTTGTTCTGACTCCAGCTCAGAGCCAGAGTATTGCGACGAGTCGAAGGGAGCAGGAAGTGGCAATGGTGATAGTGGACATAACTGCGGAGAAGATAGTGTATCGGATGCAGGCAAGTACAGGGAGCCGAATACAAAGGTTGATTCGAGAGCAGAATCCATATTGCTTTTCACGGGAGATTGGAAATCGAGTCAGCGGTTGGTGCGACAACAGGTTTGAAGAAAGTTTTGGATGAGGAGATAACTGGACTCACAGTGTTATATGATGTATGAACAATAAGCAAACAAGGCGCTTATTGTACTCTCGGGCATCCATCCAATCTGAGGTCTAAGTCATCAAGGCTCCTTGGATACGGAAACAATAACAAGGTGCTATCGTGGTCGCTGCTGAGAGATAGGGGGTATCCAAGGACAGGCGATCCGACGCCTCCAGTCACTCGAGCCAGAAAACAAGTACAATAGTTCGTACAGCTGTGGGATCTCGAGGTGATTACAGAGTAGCTATGCCGTAGAGACGCGTGCTAGAAACGAGCAGCTTTTGCTGTGCAATCCATTTACTTGCCTGTAGGCCGCTTCGGGAGCCTCTTACGGCCCTTCTGCATGTCAAGATCAGCGCTTATAGGAGAGGGAAGCACAAAATCTGTACCGAGCCGTGGTTGTACTTCTGAGAGTGCACAAAGCGAAATCCCTGGAGCTCGTCTGCGCCACACGACCAACAATTCGTACACGAGGTGTTAACCTGGGAAGGAAATTCGACGGATTTAGGCAATACAATACAGAGGTGCGGGTATATTTTTAACGAGGGCCACAAGAGAATAATGACCTGTGGTATCGATCAGAATGGAGCCCAAGAAGGGCTTAGAGCACACCTTTTCGTAAATGGTCCCGACCGTCGAATTTAACTCATTAGAACACATAAGTTGTCCAATAAAGAGGCGCTCGGTTTGTAGCATAAGTGCGCTGGCGGTCGGCTAATTTTATCGGCAGGATAGGGTTATCGGTTCCGTGGGCCAATTATGTCAACAAAGAAATTCAAGAACCCGCAGCCTATGTCTTTGGCTTATAGCACTTTACAACCGGCGTTCTTCGGTCAAGGGCGTGCCCCAGAAAAGGCGGATGGTGGAGAGACAAAGCGGTGCCGACGGGCGCCTTTGCCTTTGTGGACTCGTGACTCGCGTACCGGTCACGTGCGAGACGCGTCGAGTTTGGTATAAATAGCGGAGGCCCAACGATCGCTCTTTACCTTCGACCATCACCACCACCAACCTACCTCAAGACCTCCACCGCCACTTGCCCACATTATTAAGTAGCAATGGCCCGCACTAAGCAAACTGCTCGCAAGTCTACTGGAGGTAAGCTTTCTCACTGCGACTATACGCGCTCATTGTTGACTGTGTCTTAGGAAAGGCTCCTCGTAAACAGCTGGCTGCCAAGTCGGCCGCTCGTAAGACTGCCGTGCGTCTACCGTGACCCTTCATTCCTCTTCATTGCTAACGCCATTGTTGTCCAGGCTGCCGCTGGTGGTGTCAAGAAACCCCATCGCTTCAGGCCCGGAACCGTCGCCCTTCGTGAAATTCGGAGGTACCAAAAGTCGACGGAGCTTCTCATTCGCAAGCTGCCTTTTCAACGTCTAGTCCGTGAGATTGCCCAGGACTTCAAGGTTTGTCGCCCACTCTCGCATGGTCTGCTGTCTAACCACGCTGCAGACCGATCTCCGCTTCCAATCCTCTGCTGTGATGGCTCTTCAGGAAGCTGCCGAGGCTTACCTAGTCTCCCTCTTCGAAGACACCAATCTCGCCGCCATCCACGCTAAGCGTGTCACCATTCAGCCCAAGGATCTCGCATTGGCTCGCCGTCTAAGAGGAGAGCGCTCATAGATTTCATATCTTGACCACGCTCTTCTCGTGTACATGTACTATTATATTTATTTCCCATATGTAACACTTTTGTCATGCATAGACGCGAAGCAGTCTTCGACAGTATTCAATGCTCACGCGTTCAACGTCAGTTTGAAGCCTAAAGGGTGGATGTCCGGCCCGACGGCCTGACTTTAACGAGACGCACCTCAACAACTTTAACAACAATGCCGACAGACGCTCGGCAACAGCTAATTGGCGTGCCCTGTGTCCGCGTACGGCGCCGGCCAGAGCAGTACAGATTATCAAGGACATTGTAAGCACTCCAACTCTCATTCGCTGGCCTTTTTTTCTGAGGCTCTATTGATTGAAAGTGCTCATCGAACACGACGGCTCTGTGTCTGGATTCCACTCCGTCATCTCATGTCTCCCCTCTGACAACTTTGGACTCGCGGTGTTCAGTAACCACGAGGTTTTTGGCCCGCTGATTATGCAGATTGTCAAGTATCAGATCATAGACCGGTTTTTGGGGCTCGGGCAAACTGATTGGAATAACACGTATGTCAACCTGAGTGCATCCCTTCTCGATACCTAGATGAACTTTTGCTTAGGGTACTACCAACTAGGGGGGCCATCATGACATTTATTGCGTCTAAAACTTCTCTTCCTGATGCCTCCCCCGTTAGTGTGGCGTATGAAGATCTCGGTGGGAGGTACACGAATGGGGGCTATGGAGATGTGGACTTGTGCTTCGTCTCTGGCTCCTCGGCGTGTACCGACATATTAGAGACTCTGCCTAATGCCGTCGGGGACCAGCCCACGCTCATTGCCAAGTGGGATAAACAGTGGACGTCGCATCTTCGTTTACAGCACTATGATGGAGATGTGTGGAATGTAAGTTTGTTGAATAGCTTGGTAAGTCCTTTCTGCGATTTACCCGCTGTGGGGTGTGATGTTTCGTAGGATAGTGTAACGTGTTGTTAACAAGGCACTGGAAAGGAGGCAAGAGGGAAAACGGTGCTTAACGCCGAATGTCACGTGTACTCAGGCTTGGCTCTTGCCCTCATCGTCGACAGCGCCCAGACGACTACCGACGCGCTACGTTCAGGGAAAAGACCAACGACGCGCTAATTCGGATTCGCATATCCTTCGTTTTGTTTCAGCCATTTTACGGGCGCTAGGGAAGGACCAGCGCCGAAGTTGTCCTTGGACTTGGGATAGACATAACGACCAGTGGTCCCCTCAGCCCTGTGCAACCAGGCTCAGTGCATACACATATATGGCTTGTCTACCGTTTGACATATGTTGGGCCAATTTGCTTTTTTCCAAATCACGCGAGATGGACACTGGCTAGCTCGCGGGAACTTCGAAGATGGCAAGAATGCGCCCCCCCAGCCGATGCTCGCGCTCTTAGAATCATAGAACCGGTGTATTTGGCTTCGACGGTCATCGAGTGCTCCGGGTCTGCACAAAATCGCGCTCCGGACTAGATATAACGCCTCACGCTCACCACAAATTAAGCCGGTATCTATTCAGGCTCGCCTCCGAAGGAAACGGCTCAAAGCATGAGAAATACATTCCCCTTTCGCGCTGCTCTCCATCCCAATATCTTTCGCGGATAGCTTTCCATGAACATGATGTTCCAAAGAGTCGCGTTTGTGCTAGGTACATCACTAGGGAAGTGGACTCTTGCGATGTGATAGTGTTGTGCTGTTAGTGTGAGTCGTGTCATTGGCTTGGAGTGGGAAGGAGGAACTAACTCGGAGAGTCATTTCAGATGTTCTCCATTACTTCCATGCCCAGTGCTGTTGGGCTTGCATCATGGGAATACCAGACTGTCGCTTTCATATCAATGGTCTCACCACTGTCCCTACCGCTAGGAACTGATTACACTGGACTTCGAAAGCCTGCTCTTTACATTGTCGATAGTGCCGGTAAGCTGCTCACGTTGTGTCTTTCGGCAGTCAGGATACAGTGCTAACTATGGCACAAATAGTGGCGAAACGGGTTCCTGGAGCCGTACAATAAATGTAGGAATCGGATGCGATGCCTTGACTTGACTTGCACTCTGACGTACCAACAGATCCCATCAATATGAATGTATACAAGCTTGTCGCTTGACACCGCCTAACGCGTGAAGTTCAATAGATAGCGTCATTCAACTGCAGCGCCGAATTTATTTTATGACGCCGAAGACATGGGGCTCCGAACGCGTACGTTATGGCGCGGGAACATTGGTCTACGAGAGCCGTATATATACTTCAAGGCTTGCTCGTTATCTATCGGACCTAGATCGACTCTCATCTCGAGGGGTGCTCTACGAACATGCAGCCTTCGACCATACTCGCCCTCCTTTTGTTGTTTTCCTGCCTCGCATTGCGCGGCGTCCTTCCCACCCATCGCTCAAGGCTCCCTCTGCCACCGGGCCCACGAGGATTACCTCTCGTTGGAAAGCTTTTCGGTCGTCCGTCCCACCATGCCTGGCTTACATATGCAAAGTGGGGCGCTACCTTTGGCGAAATTATGTCGTTCACAGTACTTGGGCACCCCATAATCGTACTCAATTCCTCCAAGGCGGCGAACGACCTGTTGGATAAGAGGTCAAGGAATTACTCCGCCAGACCTCGTCAGTCATCTTGCCTTCGTGTGCACTGAACAAGCCTCTGATGAACTGTTAGGCTTCCATATGGCGGCCGAGTTGATGGGATGGGGGTGGATCATAGCCCTCATGACGACTACGGACGGATGGAGGTCGGTATGCCGATCCTAGAAGCATGAACTCCCGAGTAACTTTCTCTGTCCAGACGTCGTCGTCGGCTCTTCCACCAACACTTCCAAGCGAAACAACTCCCTTCATACCATCCTGCCCAGCTGCATGCGACCGTAACCCTGCTACGCAAGATACTCCAGTCCCCAGAAGAATTTGTTACTCACATCTTCTAGTGAGTGAGCAGATTTCGCTTTATCTATATTCCTGCACTGTCTGAGTAGCAAATCAGTCAACCCAGCTCTTTGATATTGCTCCTTACCTATGGCTATAATTCCAAGGAACAAAACGACTGGTACGTGGAGTTTGCCAGTCGCTCGGCACACTTGCCCATCGCGGCCGCCGTGACTCACGGAACGTTTATTGTTGACTTTCTGCCATTCATCAAATACGTGCCGTGTAAGTACATGTCCTACACGCTCAATCTTCATCCTAAATTAATGCCCATTCACAGCATGGTTTCCCTTTGTAGGATACCAGGGATTGGCTAAAGAAAGTCTGGAGGCCTCCGTGGCTATGCGCAACGTACCTTTCGATGCAGCCCTAAAATCCATCGTTCGTGTGGTGTCTTCATGTGAACATACTTCTTGTGACATCCGTTCTCTAGAACGACGGCACTGCGCCACCCTCATTTGTCAGCATGAATCTTGAGAAGCTCCGAAATGCTCCGAGTCCTCCGTACTTCGATGAAGCCATGATAAGGGATGTTGCTGGGGGCGCCTTCGGTGGTATGCGATCTCTTCATGCTAAACCGAACGAAGTTGACACAGCTTGTCTTTATTAAGCTGGCGCAGACACGGTTAGTCGTCCTCAATCCACTACTTTGAAGGAAAATGACGGTCTCTATAGACATACGTGATCTTAATGACGATGATCATGGCGATAGTGAACCACCCCGAGGTGCAGCGACGCGCCCAGGCAGAATTGGACGAGATTGTCGGTCGCCAGCGACTTCCAACTTTCGACGACAGGCCGAAACTTCCGTTTATACAAGCCATTATCCTAGAGTCGTTCAGGTGGCGTCCGGTGACTCCGCTTGGTATGTGCTCTTCTACGGCAGTGGTGCGTGTAACGAATGATTGACTCCGTTTAGCTATGGCGCATTGCAGTAAAGCTGATGATGTTTATGATGGATATTTCATACCTGCCGGTGTGTTGTCGCACTTTCTTCGTCCATGTACAGCGTCTTGATGTTCTTTCACAGGTTCGATTATCATTCCAAACGTATGGTAAGGCTCTGGCGTTTCTTTGGTGGCTTGTTATTTGATGCATATCGTCGTAAAGGGCAATCATGCATGACAAGGAAGTCTACAAGGACCCAGAGACGTTCAATCCCGACCGGTTCATGGGCGATAATTCTGAACCTAGTCCCACGACTAGTGGCGCGTTTGGGTTTGGAAGAAGGTACGTATCTTCAGCGATCCTTCACCCTTTCAGATAGAGATTTGCCTACCACTTTGTAAAGGATATGTCCCGGACGTTTTCTTTCCCTCGACACGGCTTATATCGTTATCTCGTCGATGCTGTGGGCGTTTACGATGTCGAATGCGGTGGACGAGAAGGGGAAAACGATCCTCATAGATGATATGGCGTATGGTGGGGAGTTTGTTTCGTATGTCGTTGGGCTTGGTTTTGGTGGGATACGCGCTGATGTGATTGTGAATGTAGGCATCGGTGTCCGTTTAGATGTAAGATTACGCCGAGGTTCGGTTCGGTTGCGAGTGTGGTCGATGGTGGGGTGGGGGTTTAAAATCCAGATCCGTTGAATACTACATATTGAGGAATGTCCAGGCGGAGAGTGATAATTGTAGCCTGTTTTTGCTTACCACTATATATATATGTGTGTGTCAATGGGCTCGAACAGAGACCCCACGGCACATTTAGCAGTGACGAGGGCGGGAGTTGAATCCGTTTTGGGAAGTGATTTCCGGCCGCCTGCATATCGACCTTCCCACCATCATCACGACGCGGTATACTTGACATGACGCACACAAATTCTATCAGTACAACTCCACCTGGATCGTTAAAAAGGGATCACGTCGATGAGGATGACGACGCGACAGTTCGGCCGCCCAGAAGGCTGAAATCTAGGAAGAGCACTACCATTCTGGATAGCCCGGCCCATACTGACTGTGAGGAGGTGTTAGAGGTGGTTGGGACCGCCTGGTTGGAACTACTCGCTCGCTTTGGAGTACGTCAATCCCCTGACTAGTTTCACTGTAGTCGGAAGGTCGAAAGCGTCAAGGCTCCAGGCTTGATGAGAATCAAGGTGCGCAGTGTAACCTTAATCCAAGGTGATTTGGCATAGACTTATGAAATCACCCATTCAAGCCTCCGCCAGCTTCATCTTCCGCTCCTATAAAACCGTCTCTCCAGGCTGACCCAGAAAGACATACCAGGAGTTCTTCAGAACAACTGATGAGTAGAATCTGTTTATACGAGTCTCGGAGTGATACCAAGGAGGCGAAAATGAAAGGGAAACAGGCCCAATTGCTCCCGCCCAAGGTATGACCCCCTCCACATATCATCTGCGCGGCTAATCACACGCTCCAAGGTAGCTAACACAGATCAAGCGCAACTTGAAGCAGCCGCGTTAGCCGAGCTCGAACTAGCAGCCAAGCTCGACCGCGCTGAGATCGTCCTGCAGGAAGAGTACGCGACAAAGCTTCAGGACGCCCATGACGAGTTTGAGCATCGCGCGCGCGAGTACGAGGCGCGGTTGGAGGCCGAGAAGACCGCATATGAGGTGGACATCAAGCGACGCGAGGCAGAGTGGCAGAGGCATAGAGATGATTTCGAAAGCCGAGAAAAGAACATGAAGGACGAATTTGAGGTGCGGCAGAAAGAGATGAGGGATGAAGCTAAGCGTCGTGTGAAGGATGTGGAGGAGAAGCTGGCTGCCGAAGAACAGCTCCATGCGGCTGCGAGGCGAGAGATTGAGATATTGCAGGAGGAAAATGCGATTTTGGTGGCTGAGAAGGAATTATCTGAGAGGAAGGCAAGGGTGGCGGCTCTTCGCGCTCATCATTATGCGACGTAGAAGCAACTGGTTTGTGAACTTGAGCTTTGAGCCTTGGTTTCAGTGTACTCTTTTGAGACACCAGCACAGGTCTACTAGACATTTATACCCAAGCTACTCATTTTCAATCATTTAACAACTCCTCTATTCAAACCGCAGTACTATCATGTACTAGAAGGGTAACGGATGCCTGCATCGCAGTGGCCGCGGGTGCTTGCCTGGGTATTTATCTATGTGAATTATTGTAGCATTCGCCGGGTCATTCTTACACCACTGTCGTCCAATTGTGCACGAATGCATGAACCAGAAATTACAGTAAAGGTAGCTGAATATATTTATAACAATATACAATCTCCATAAGCCACTATCATCTGAATAACCACCACGATTCCTCCTAATGCGGGTGCTGCATATAAAAGACGGTAGAGGTAGGCGACAACAACTACATGCCTATCCAAAAGAGGAAATTCCGGAATAAGTTTACCTCCAAGCCCAAAAAATTGTCCGTACACAGCGCCGGCCACCAACCAGAACATGGTCCATATACGCTGCGCACGCGTGCTATTGCCAGCATCGAAATGACTGATGGCCCCGATGATGGTCAGTGGCGCCCCAAGGTCGAAAATGAAACAGAAAAATTCGTTAGCGGGATAATAAGAAGACTGGTGGAAGATGCGAGACATGGCACGTTCGACTCGCAACTGGGGGTCGCGTAACATCGTGAGCCACCATGGAAATGGAAGGGGGGTACACTGGAATGGAGGACATGCCCGAACAATGGCTGCATTACGCCCAGATATGACGTATGGCTCTGCCGGAGTTGTAGGCCGCATGTTGGGAGCATTTCCGTCGTCTCTTCCCGCTGGATTATCAGCAGATATAAGCTGCATCGGATGATTCAGATCCGGTGTTACGGGAACGAGTGTTCCAACTGTGCCATCAAACCACTGACTCCCATAACGTTGCTCCAGCTCGTCCATCACTTCGGAGTGTACGACGAACAAAGAGGAATATGAGGGCAGAAGAAGACTCCCTGTGAGATTGACAAGGGACATGACAGCATAGGCCGCGACAGTGAGCCCGAAAGCTGCGAACCCAAATTGTCGAATCTGATCGCCACGCGCCTTGTAGAGAGTATAAGAGGCATATGCAGTCTGAAAAATGGCGACAAGAATCTTGGTAGTGTCGACAGAAGCCTTGATGGTGACAGGCTGTGCGCCACGGGATCTGAGCACCGCGTTGGGAGGAACTAGAGCATACGCGTAGCCTCCAGGCAAGGGTTGAGATGCACCATGGATGTTCCGTAGTTCCTGTAACTGCGCAGGCCTTGTTGGAATACCATCCACAAACGTCCATATAGGGAAAAAAGTATGCAAGCATGCTGGGGTGTGGAATTCCCTCTGTAAGCCATCATCTGAATCGGGAGAGCTCAAGAGTGATCAGAACCAGCTTCATCAAAAAGCGACATTTGATAACCTACTTGTCTGCAGGACGCCACTGCTCTGTGCGTACAACCATACATAATGCTCCTGCAGCAGCAGCTTTATTCAAGTCGCCCTGTTTCCCATGTAGCCACACAAGTATGCCGCGACAGATGTTGTTCAACCCGCGCGCCACCCCAGATCCCGGAAAGAGAAGAGCCGATAGGATGCTGAGCGTTTTCGATGATTTACGCTCTCCAGGCCATGCTTGCGTGGTTACAGCATGCGCGAGATAATTGGAAAACAAAAAGGACAATACGGTGGTTGCTGTGGTCGGTTTACACAGAAGGCGGGAGTCGCCGTGGTTTGTGTACTTGGATGGAAGAGTGATGTTCGACGGAGCAGCTGGTGGAGACGTCGATGCAGCCGCCAGGATGCCGAGGGATATCCCAAGGAATACTTTCCATGACCAGGCCGGCGCCATAAGACTGTGGAGGGAACATCGAAGGCGGAAGTGTGCGCTTATTTATTGGAAACACACGTTGATACGTCAGAAGTAGTTTTCATCGCATCACGCTGCTGCCAAAGCCCAAACGTCACTTGAGCATTGGTGTATCTGTCCTGACGTCAATATCAGCCTTAACGTTCAAACTGTCTGATGAAAATATGTTAACTTTACCTTCTATTCGGGAGCCTTCCTCGGGGTGTCTTGTAAAACAGTAGGCATATGGTACATGCTGCAATGTTTGGTTCTGTCGACATGTTTCTAGTCGCTGATATGCTCGATTGTGTCGCTGAAATGCGGCTTCGTGGCGGAAGGCAGCCGTGATTTCGCAGTCGTCGGTAGTAGTGTTCAGAGATCTTTATGAGTCTTTGTACAGTAGCCGCCGGACGGCCTTCGTGCAAGGGACTAGTACAGATCTTGAAGTCAAGATATAGATTAGAAGTAATTCACTCGAAAACAGGTAACGACAATGTGGGATGTGCGCAGGAGATTGAAGCTGTCGATCAATCGGAGTGGTAACTTTAGCCACGTGGAGCACGACCTTTCTAGCATCACCGCTAATAATGTCGCTTACTCCAGCGACCAACTTGGGGCGTTCAAGACCCAGCCAGGATCCAAGCTAACGATCGTACAACCTTCGAAGACGATCTGCCAGACTTGAGATAAGGAGCGACCTAGCTTGTTCAATGGGTGGGATGCGCACGAAGACACAGGATCCACGATGTGGCCGTATTCTCAGCGACACGCATTATCAACGGCAATCACCATTATACTCCAGCAGAAAATCAAGGTCGAACCAACGAAGGACGAACACATGTCTTCTCAAACGTTCTGGGTGCAATAGACCTGGTGCCTTCAATTTGAACATGGTTTGATATGTCACTGGAAGCTCGGTCTGCAGACCTCGGAAAGAACGTGCCCATCCCGCCCCTCGTTTATTTCGCATATTCTTATGCACGATTGACACATCGTGACTCGTCTTCGTCTAGTGGCAATAAATGGCAGCGCAACACCTACACGTCACACATATAGATCCGAAACAGGATCTCGGCCATCGTGGACAAGGACAGCTCCCCAATTGACTCTATTCGGGGATGCGAGCAATACCACGTGAGGAGGTGACAGCAATACAACGCGTTAAGATATCATGCGCACGCAAGGGACCGACTTGCACACACAAACGGTAAGTTCTGCCTATCGTCGAAGGCGGGAAGACGATTACGCCCACCACAGCGTCTAACTCTGCTTGCGCTTTGTATAGCAAGAAGGATAGTCAAAATCAACGCGACAGCCTGTCGGGCTACATCAGTCGGCAGCGACCAGCAGAAAGCACGCACCGTGCCCACATCCTGTAGTGTTGATCACGGCTAAGCAAGATAAGACGAATTGGCGTAAGGGTTCTTGGTGAGGCCTGAGGTTTTTATGTCCATATCTGCGTGTACTTAGTCGTTGAATACTTGTCGCCACGAGTGACGCAAGCGCACAGCCCTCTATCTTCACAGAACATCAGTAACATATATATAACATCTTCGAACGAGAATCATACCATTGCCCCCGGAACTCGGTTGGGACGTCACGAAGGGTCTGCCCATAGTGTGTCGCAAGCTCGTAATCCTTTGATTTTTGATAAGCATTGGCAGATGATCAACAAGATAGTTTCTTAGACTCATAGGTCCACTGTCTATTCTGATTCAAACGCCTCCCTGAAGGATGTTTGTAGACCGGTAATCACCAATAGCGAAGTCCATTCGTCGCGGAGACATTATATTCATACATCTAGCACCCACTTGCTGAATACAAGCCCTCCACTCCCGCGAACCGCGGCACGATGTCGCACTGGAAAGGTAGTGGATGCCTATATCACACCCACTCAGTACCCGCTCGAAAGAGAGAGAGCACAGTTGACCAACATAATAAAAACATCCGTGTATGCAGTGTCATCCGGAACGATCTCTTCCCCATTTTCATTCCGTGCCTTCTTAAACGTGAACGCCCATAGCAAAGAAGCGATGACGATGAAGGCTGTATCCATAGCCAGGTATCGCCCAGGACAGATACTAAGTGTTGGTGTATTAGAGACACGCATCGACGTAGCAACGAGTCGCTCTCACCGCCGTCCAAAGCCCCACACGCCCATCACAGTGGGATGCGGCTGAGGATGCTCGCCCAAGTATCGATCCGGGTTGTAGACAGCAGGATTCGGATACGTCTCTTCGTCGTGCATCATTGACCTACGCAGAAGCTAGGGATTAAATACAACATGTGTGCGTTGGGAGTACAAATGTGTACCATGTGTTGAGTAAGACGATTGAACCTGAAAAGAAACAATCTGAACCCGGCTGAGGCGACGGCTGCGGCGACTAACCTTTCGGAATGAAGTATCCCTCATAAACATTGTCGGACTGGCTTGCATGAGGGAGGGCTGCAAGTCCAGTCAGCACAAGACACGTCACCTGCGAAGGCGAGAGACTCACTTATAGCAGCAACAGGTCGCCACCGGAAGGCTTCCAAGATCACCGCCTCCACGAATGGCATACTCGCACGATCGCCAAAAGTTGGTTGACGATTTCGACCCACGACGCCATCCAACTCTGCTTGAGCCCTAGCTTGGATATTGGGGTTCAACACCATGGCGAGAAGGGTCGTTAGAATGAGGGCAACAGTCTATGTCTGATCACGTAAGCCCAGTGAAGACACACAGACTCGACGAACCGTGTCTGAACCACCTGCTCGTCCGCTTTTAGCGGTGCCACGAAGCAAGAAGAGGTGCACTCACCCAAGAAGGCAATGCCTCCAGAATTTTTAATAACCCGCATACATTCTTCGCGGTTGATGTTAGAATCCGAGTTGGTCATCTCCAGTTGCAGTTTCTCGATGCTCGCTGCGACAAATGACGGCACCGAGGAGCCTTCTTTCTATGAATAGAATGGTTAAGAACGGGAGCAAGTTCCCGAATAACACGCCTCACCATTGAGTTTAACGCCATATCGAAAGGCACATTTGCAAGCTGTTCGCCCATGAGTTTTGCAGCCTCAGCTTCCTTCTTGAACCGTGCAAAGGGAAACCACGCTACAAGTAAAGTGTATGTCACTACATTGTAGGAACCTTTGAGAGATAAATACAAACCTGGAATATGTCTGAGGATTGGGAAATAGTCGACCATATAGCTTCCAGGAACTATTGCCCACGACACTGGTTTGAGCGCTTCGTCGGATAAGTGAACTAGCTTGTCGTTGCTATGTCCCGCCTCGTATCCATAGACAAGCAATAGTATGACAGATCCCACGCAGCTGAGACGCCGAACTTCGTCACTTAATACAACAAAAATGAAGATGCAACTCACTGCCGAACATGATGAAAGAGTCCCTCTGGCTGCTCATGCAGCTTACGAAGTAGCTGAACAGCGGCTTTGGTCTGCATATCGCGATAGTCCGCGACCTGACTAGGCCCAAAATACTGGTGAAACACTTTACGATGAAGTCTGCGCATCGATTGACACGATGAACGGATATGACAAGAAGGAAAGACGTACGTCCAATCCGCGGAATATCGCATGAAGCTGAAAGCCCAGGACCAGCCCATCAGCTCAGTCAACGTATACATCCCTATCCACACTGATAAGCTCGGAGGTCAGTGAGTTAAACAGAGATACTTACGTGGTCTATCCGCATAAATTTCGGAGCGCCCTTCCAGGGGCTCTTTGGCTACCTTGACGGTGTTCATGACGATAGTTGGTTGCCCCAGAACTTCCATAGACACAATGTCGGACTTGTACGACCTGCCCCAATCCTTGTACACGAGCCACGCATTCTTCGTCGGTCGGTTGAAGAAATTTCCTATTATTGGAAAGCCTTTTGGGCCCGGAGGTAATGGCAAGGGACGACGTTTTGGCGTGAAAAGGAAGACGACAGCAGCCAGTGAGACAAGTGCAAGAACAGAGTCGACTGAACCCATGAAGGGAGGAGAGCCTCAGCTTTGACAAGCCACTGGTTTGTGTACTATATTAAAGGCGGAGGACTGCCTATTGTGATTTAGGTGGATCTATCGAGGAATACAATAAGTATCCCCATCGAGATAAGCAGAAATTATGTGTACCATGCATTCAGTCGATTTGCTTTGATCTATACCGCAAGTATCGCAGCTTCTAGTGAGGATTTGTGGAACACCACGAGCCTTCTTCGGTATCGCGTCGCCTCCGCTGGTGTCATCAGAAACAGCATGGACTTGGAAAATGAGACGGGCAGCCAAGAAGAGCGCAACCAGTTTGTTCATCTCCGTTTGGCGCGTTGACATATACATCCTTGTACCAAGACGAAGGGCGGGCTTCACATCGTGGGTGCGCTCTGCCACGAAACGAATGCAATGTGACTGGTATACGAAGACCGATCTACTAAAAGTTATAGAAAGTCCTACATAGCATCGGAGAGTGCAATACATCGAAGACACTAAATCAGCTTACCACACTACAAAGAGATACACCCAAAGTCTTTCAAAATTCGAACCCATCTACTATCCCTACGTCCTGGACCATCAAGTAGGTCAAACACGTCCCACTCAACGTTAGCCCGCGCCTCGATCATATTTGGGTGCACCAGAGGAACCTTGACCACCGCTATCTCCAGATTCTTCAGCGCAGATGCTGGTATAACAACTCCGTCTATCTGTGATGGCGAGACAAATCACAATATGTACTCGGGAAGAAAAAAAGAGTGAGCTACCTTCTGTACCCGCCACGCCAAATTCGCACGCAAGTACTTCTCCACATCAGCATCGTTCAAACCCTTCCGTTCAACGAGTTTCGTAAGATTGATGAAACCTTCTGAAAGCACATCCAATCGCTCAACGCAGTTCGGACATCGCTCCGGCTGCGAATTAACGAACTCGCTATGCGTGCCGACCAACGACGGGGACGTGCGCCAGTCCGCTACAGAGGCCGGAGGAGCACCACAAAAAAAGAGAATAGTGTAGCTCATGCGAAGAGTGTACTTCTTCGTTCGGATACGCAGGATCCAATCGGAATGTGACTGGTCTTTGGCGAAGAGGGGTATTCGAATCGGGGCCAAGGAACGACTGGTCAAAGTCCTTTTGGCGGAAATCAAAGACTTCTCGTCGTCGCTGGGATGGTTTGCTTCTCCATACATTTCGTCGACAATCTGCAGTATCGCTGAGCGCACGTTGTCCTTTGGATGAATCCCGACGAATTCTGGGTATGTGAAGTTTAGCTCGGTCCAATCCCGCAAGGCAGAGCTAGTGGCGCGGAAGAAGGTTGTAGGGGTATTCCAGAAGGGAAGTAAGTCTGTAACAGAATGTGTTTGTTCGAGAACACACATGAATGCAAGGAGGCAAACCAATGTCAAGGTGAGATTCAGGCACCCATTCATGAGGATGGATAGTCTGCCAAAGAGAGAATAGACGATCGATCTAAAATGACTTGTTCAGAAGTGTCCGGATACAGTACGTGCTTGAACATACATTGGTGTGATGTAGCCAAAATATAGGGTCATAAGCTGTTGCAAAGCGCGTCAGCCAGTGCTTACTCTCAACTTGGAAGGAATTATATCCTACCAGCGGCGTCGGTAGAACCCATCTGACCGCACCCACCGATGCGATCATGCATACCATTGTGTATCTGTTCGAGGCTGTTTGCAACTGCATCTAATTGTAAGATCGACCAGCCAATATGCATCGAAGCGCATACATACAGGATTCTTTAGACGTAGAGTTATTGCTGAACTGCGCCCAATTCTTGGTCCGAAGCAACATGTCATATGTGTCCTTGCGAATGTTCAATGCACCAGCCAACAGATCCCTGTAAACGAATTAGCGCAAGACACGTTAAAACGAGAGAAGGAAACTCACTCTTTCAAGGCTTTCAGACTCTTCGCATCATCCCTGGGTTTCATCGGATGTCGAGCAGTTTCAGTAGCGACTTCAAAGTCTGGCTTCGAGTGGTAACGATATGAAAGAAGGGGGTTGGGAACAGAGACAAGCACGTCTTCGGACTCAGGCGTAAATATGTCAACCGTTCTCAGTTCGGTGACCTCGTGGGGAGGAAGATGGTTTGTGGCCCAATCCCAATATGGGGAACGAAGGTCGTTAGCGGCACACATCCACGCGTCCCGGTTGTTCTGGTATCTCGCCGCTATTTCTCGCGCGCACGCTTGAAGCGCTTGCTGTAAAATGATTTCAGTCACGCTTTGTGACGCGAGCGCTGGGAAAACACGGCACCTCGAATAGAGAAACGTAGGCTCTATGCCAGACTGGAAACAGTACTGTCGAATGTGCGCAATAAAAGTAGGAAGGCCTCTTCAAAGCGTCTAGGACAGGCGGCGCATCGCCCCACGAAACCTCAGGAAGCGCGTGGATGCCGCCAATGCCAAACCATGAAAGCGAGTCGTCTTGGCTCCTCGATGTAAGGGTCTCTACAAGAAAGTCAGTGTCATGGAAGACACGCTATTGTCGACTCACGTAGTGCTTGGATGTACAAGGAAAACTGGACACGGTCTTGAATGAGGTCGACTATATCGCGACGTGGTACAACGTTTGCTTCGAGACGCGGACCAGTGACGATGGGATGCATAGCCTGAGAGATTATGATGCCTCCGGAGTCAGAACTTTATAGTAGCGCGCCAAATCACTCATGATGACTAGTTAGGCTGCACATCGGAAAGGTTGCTCAACCAAGTGTCACGAACGTGAGTTGCAACCGCGAAGGATCAGAAATCGCGCGTTGACCTATCTATGCCTCGGACATGGCTGAAAGCAAAAGTTGAGCATAACTACACTAAGGCTTCAGAAAGAGAAAATACTTGGGCTGAAACTGCTTCAGAAGAGCATCAAATCGGAGGGTGAGCGCGCTTCACCCATAGTTCTGGCATTTTTCGTGCATGGTACCTGTGTTAAATGGACATATCGTCCTGCGCTAGAGCGAGAAAGACGCGATTCTGCAACTACTGGAGAATAAATCAACAAAATAGTGGCGCACTAGCCAACAGAGCGTAACTGACCAGGAATTCAATTCAGGGGAGGCCGCTAGATCTAGGACTACACCTCTGCGAGCAGCGATTCCAGGCGACTATCGCGGAGATGGTGGTCTGAAGAAAAGGTTTACGTCGCACGTGACCCTCATGTGACCACCCATAGGCCTAGACTCGCCCTTCGGAGCCTTCCGACGCATTTATGACCGCAACGAACGCGATTCACATCTAGCGATCTGGCACCCGCCTTCCTAGTCAGATTCTTCCACTTGAAGTGCTACGACTATTGCCATGGATCGCGCTCGGACCGGAAGCCGACAAATAGTCTATCGAGAACCATTTCTCTATAACGCACCAGTGTTCACGTCAAATTCAAGATTACAATTATGTTGTACACATAGTGGAACGAGGTTCTTCGTGGTAAGTACACTAGGGAAAATAAATAAACTATAGGCATGAACTCATTATAAATTCTTTCGTCGTGAGTCGTTAAAATCATTTCTACTCGTAACACCAACCAGCGCCCACATCTAATCACTCCCTTCGCAATTGAAACGCCAACCCTAGCTTAACCTTTGCGCACATCGAGCCTTCGCCTCTCGTGGCAGCTTTTTCCGGGTCCGCTGGCGCGCCCTCATCAAACCGATCTCAGCGTGGTCTTGGAGATGCTTTTTTGCGACATGGCGATTACGCGACTCGGTGTGGCGGAATGTCATTTGACAGCCTGGGTAGTCACAGAATGCACGGAATCCGCGGTGGGTAGAGTCCATATGCCCTGAGCATGAAGAGCTTCATCAATGCCCGGGTAACGTCCACTGGCACAAGAACGACAACTCACTTTTCAAAGAATACTTCGACGTAAAGTCACATGGTTTTCCGACTATTTTGCAGCTGGAACAATGAAACAAGACCGGATGCAATCGACGGCTCTCTACGACCGCTGCGTCAACGCCTCGGGAAGCTTTAGGAGCTTTCCTTGATGCCCTAGTGCGGGACGAGGCTTGTGCACGTTCTATCAGGAACGGGCCTCCATCTTGAGGCGTCGAACTGGACATATGGCTTGGTGAAAGCGCGTGCAAAAGCGAGCTACTCGTAAGAGTCGCCCCTTGTAGCCAAGAGGCTGGCGCAGGCGTCGCGTACGTCTCTGCTCTCGCACGGACCACCGGAAGGTAAGCAGTACCCATAGCCGCGGCCGATGGGGTTGACCGTTGTTCTGATGACCAGGTCTGACTTGCTGTGGAATAGGAACCTTCCTGGTAGTGCGGGAAGTCGTCTCGGAAAGGAAGGGGGTCATCAACGGGATCAAAGGCAGGGTGCTCGTCCAGACGCAAACTGTCGAGACCGACTTCAATCCCATCATAGGATGACGTAGGTGCCGCTGTGTATGTGGGTGCAGGCCCGTTCGCCCCCCACGCTGGTAAAGCATCGCTGGAACGCCACGAAAATGTATTGGGGAGAGGATTGTATCCTGTCACGCTGTGACGACGTGTTAATGTCGGTGCAGATCTCGCTCGAGCTGCACTCGACAGCGGCTGGGTACTAGCATCAGAAGGCGCTCCGGCGCGCGGATGGGTATCGACCGAGAAAGGATATCGGAGGGAAGTCAGGCTAGTATCGGTTCCAGAGGCATTGCCGATACTATCTCCATCTACGGAAGACGCCACATCATGAGCTAGTATGTCGGCTACGAGGCAAGTGGCAAATTACCTGAGGTTGGTTCACGATACGAGGTGAATGAATCCACAGTGGCCCATACGTTCTTCTCCTCCGGGTATGGGACCGCCTTGGGATCATCATCAAAGTAGTCCGACTCGGAATCACTGGTACCACGAGACCTATGGCGCCCTTAGACTGAGAATGGACACGGACAAAAGATGGGAACAAACGTCAATGAGAATTCTCCCGCTCCGTTGTCGACGAACTTGACCGGAGGGTCTGCGATTTCGTCGTCCACGGTCCAGGGGTTCGTGAGCAGGCGAAGATCGACGGTGTGACCTGGCTTTTCGGTATAGTAACCGGACGAGGCTGCAGATCTGGGGATGGCAGCCTCCGGCCCAAGTGCCATAGACAGCGACGAGAATTCCTCCCCGAAATCATATGGACCATTGAATGGGTTATACACAAACATGATTTGGAAGGAAGGTATAAGGCGAAAGACGAAGAGCGAAGAAAGGTCTGGACTGGATCAGCCACTGCGATACCCTTTTAAACATCATTATAGATGACTCGTTTTGGCCGAAGTGATAGCTGCTAAATCTTCAAACACATGAATTGTGGTCCAAACGCTCGGGGAATCCTCGAAAAGATGCCAGAGTGGCCTATGGGCAATGGGCATTCACTAGTCGCCCGCTAAAGGAAAAGATCCTGCCACGGAGATCGTCACAAGCGCCGACTAGTGATAGTTGGGCGTGTGGTCGTCTGGATGTGTATATTGTTTGTGTTCGTATGGGGAACGGAAGGTACCTAAAGGGCGCCGTTGTGCGCAGTAGATGTAGCGGGAGCTGTGAAGGCTCCCCGTCGAGATTCAAAAGAGACATCAGAGATACAATCGCCCATCGCCCATCTTCGCATGTGACAGAATAGCAGTGTGAAAGAGAATTCTGGAGTGACGTAAGGATAACGAGAATCGGATTGAATCCTGATAAGCAGACTGAAGTGCATGTTGCTAACGGTGGCGGTCCGAAAAGGTAACACCGGAAGGCGGATGCATCTGTACAGAGGGGACGCGGTCTAGATAGCGATCTGTTCTGTGTTATTCTCATTAAAGAGCGCGCCGGGGTACCCCGCACGTATTTGTGAACGATATTCGGTATAACCGTGCCGACCACCGAAAGCAGTTCATAACTCGTGTATCCCAAATTTCATTTAGAGAACAGGTTTAAAACGAACACGAGGATACCACCCTAACACGTCTTATTTTCAATTGCCCAACAATAATAACCCTTTGGAATCCGAAAAAAAGAGGAACTAACCAAACCGACATCTAAACGTTACCTAAAACCCAAGAAGAAATAACTAGCTCTTTTATACTTAACTTTAACCCTGCAGACCACAAATACACAATTCAGTCGACGGCTCCTCCGTACCTTTTCTTGGAGGTATCGTGAACCTCACGGCGGTGTCTATCAAGCGAAGCCTGATGCGAATACTCCTTGGGACATCCGTCGATACCGCATCGATAGACCATGTTGAGGTGCAAGCTCTCAATGTGTTCTTGACAGAAATCAGTATCAACAGCCATCATCAAGATTGGAAGGACATACTTTCTCGAGCCGCTTTTGTAGTAAAGGTCGCCGTGTTGCAGTGAGAACATGTAAATTGACCTGGAGCTTTACGCCTTCTGGCAATTGCCAGCTCGTCTCTACCTCGGCGCCTTCGACCAGGAGTAGCGTCCAGTCCAACGGGAGAAGCGGGTTGTATGATATCAGCAGACGGCAGGCCATCGGAGAGGGCGACTTTGTTCGAAGCCTCCTGAGGCCGAGGTACGCCGCTGGATATACCCATTCCAAAAGGAAGTTCAACAGTCATTCCACCATCGTACATGCCGGAAGAGGAAACCGGAGGGTACATGACCGAGCCCCCCATTCCATGTCCAACAGAATTCGAATTCAAAGCAGGTGAGCCGGAGATAGATTGCTCCCAGGCGTAGGGGGATGGATGGGCATAAGGTGTGGAGGATTGTTGGACGGGGACTGAGACTGGATGAGAGCTGAGGAAGCGCTGAGACGGCGCATTGGTTGCTCGGTTTTCCGTTGTCGTCGGCGCAGGTTGGTAGAGAGCAGAGGCTGTTCCGACAACGGGAGGACCATTAAACTGTCTGGTAGCAGCTGTAGGCAAGCGGTAGGCAAAACCTTGGACGGCGTTCGGGTTCTGGTATTTCTCCGCGGATGGAGGGGGATGAAAGGAAGACAAATGGTCGTGCCCATGTGGCCAATAAAGAGAAGACGTTCCCTGAGCTGGATCTGACGAGGCGTCACAGAATAATCCTGGACATACGGTGAGGATGGTTCACAACAGCAAAAAGAACTTACAAGGCCTGGACAATGGTAATATAGGTATACTTACCTTGATAGTATCGGTCGTACAGGCCAGCAGAGCTGTTGGCAGCTATACGCTCAAATTAATACGTGGCATTTTTGTCCGAGGAATGAACGAACCGTAGCCAGTGTGCGGAACGAAGCCGCCAGTGGCATTTTTGGGGGCGTAGAGGTGGGCGTCGCCGGAAGAGGCAGGATTAGTTTGACTACAAGCGGTCTGTCAGACAGTGGGAAAAACCAAAAAAGGGATTGGCCGTACGGGGCAGCATTGAATTGACCGAATTCAACGGCGGGAGGGTTGGACTGATGGGCTCCTGTCACGTCGTAAGGATGGGTGCCATACGACTGCTCAGGCATCATTTTCTTTCGTTGAGGGTACATGGGACGACGCGTAGGAAGCTAAGACAATCTTCCTCTGGCCGAAGCCCAGTTTATAAACTGGCGCGCTTACATCGAAAACGCGGCTGCAGCACCACAGAGCTAACAGTGAGGAGGCGACCGCAGCACAGGGCTACGCATGTTCGACGCGGCAAACGAGTATTGTTCGAAGGGAAGTAAGCAATCATTGGACTGATGCGGGATGAAAAGCTGTGAGCTAACCCATCGATAATCCCAGAACAATCATGAAGCCGGTCAGGCCTGGGTGTCAGCTTCCAAGAAGGGATAATAGTACCAGTGGAGCAGTCGGTGGCGCTATAGGACCGCCTAAGGCTATACATGTTGGGAGAATAACTTCGTGTCAGAAGCGTGCAGGCCGGGAAACATCAGCATAAGTTTCAATTGTTGGAAACCCACCACCCTAGGTACAGACGTTAGCCAGCAATCTCGTTTGATTTGACTCAGCATTGAACGCACCGAGAAGACCATGAACAAGCCCCGTGAGCTTGTAATAGTCATAAACGCGCGCTTAGGTGCTCGAGACCAATGATTGAGTTGAGAAACAATACATATATGATTTACTGAAACTCGAAAATTAGTAAAAGAATGACGTAGTCTGATACAGCTCACATGCTTCATGCACAGTTCGTGCACGTCGGACGAGACAACTGGCGTTCATTGTTCATTACGCTCGGTGAATGCCGCGTAGACACGACCAAGCTCGTTGATAACACGTTACCATTCCATGACGATGGCTATGCCTCCCCTGGTAGGGGCAGTAAAGGCATGCATGTCAATCAAGATCGCGATAATGACGACAATACTCGCGAGAGACAGAAATAATCAGATTGATGGGGGGTAGTATACACATTTTTGGCTTCTGCGTCAACTGTCTCATTGCTTGTTCTCATCCCCAGGCGCTTTCAGAACCTTTTCGGGTGACGGGAACATCAACTTGTCTGCAGGGAGCAAGTTCGCCTTGGGGTTCAGCTCCAGTCCGAACCCAACACCGTCCAACTCGGACGCCAACACCTTCCCATTCTTGGGGATGTATTCGTTCAAGAACAAGTCGCCGAAAACAGGCAAGACTGACTTGCCGTCAGGAGAATTGGCGAGGTATTCTTGGAAGGGGCAATTCGGCTGGGAGATGACGAAGTGGTAGCTGTAGGGACCGCTGGCGTGGGGAACGACTGGGATATCATAGGCGGCAGCCTGTGCAGCGACCTTGAGCAGCTCGGTCATGCCACCCACCCACATAACGTCGGGTTGAAGGATATCAATATTACGTCCCTCGATCAGCTTTCGGAAGCCGTATTTCGTGTACTCATGCTGTGCAGACGCGTCAACACGAGTGACACACGCGCGCGTACAAAGATAGACTCACCTCGCCAGTAGTGAACTTGAGCTGAGGAAGGGCTTGCTTGAGCTTGGCGAAGCCGTCAAAATCGTCAGGATGGAGAACTTCCTCCCACCAGTTGATATTAAGGTCGAGGCAGGCCGTCGCGAGCTGGATGGTATATGGCACGTTTAACGACATCCAACAGTCGACCATGATTGGGTAGTCTGGGCCGACACTCTCGCGGTGTTTCCTAAGAAACTCGACGTTCTTCTTCAGCCCTGCGTGCCCCTCGTCAGGTCCATACGGTAAAGGAACCTTGCTTCCCCAGAAACCCATCGCCTTCGTCGCGGTAGGCTCGGGACCGGTGCAGTAAAAGTTAATCTCATCCTTGATCGAGCCACCGATCATCTTGTACACGGGCTCTCCCCGTATCTTGCCCAAGAGATCCCAGATGGCGAGGTCGATGACGGAAATAACGGCTATGGGGAGACCTTTACGCCCGTAGAACATGGTGGAGAGGAACATTTGTTCCCAAATACGGTTCGTGTTGCGAGGATCAACGCCAATGAGGAAGCGTTCCAAATGTTGGGAGACGATCCAGCACGCTGGGGGTCCACCGAAACCGGTCGCGAAACCGACTGTGCCATCGCTGGCCTCTATCTCGACCAAGAATGATCCAAGTACGTTGATGCCGAAGGACGTTCGCGATTTGCGATACTCTTCGTACTTTGACATAGGGGTTGAAATGGGATTGTCGATTAGCCTAATGCGCCGGAGTCAATTGTGAAACTAGTAAACAGAATGCTAAGCCTACCAATGCCCACGAGCAACATTGTGATAATCGCCACCAGACCCGACACCACCAATCACAAAAGTCCGGACGGCTTTGATGGTAGGGAACGTTCTCGCTGTAGCCATGGTGGGGGTATTCTCGATTATCCCTTGGAAGGTCATCTGTATTTATTGCAAGGAGCAGGTGGGCCGGAAGTACGGTGCGTCGGACCGGTAAATATCGTGAATTAAACCCGCTCGAGGATATCAGAGAACCGGGAGCCCGATGGCTTTTCTAGCAGGTCACATTCACTGATTATCGAAACCAGATCAAACGCGAGGAAGAAAGATGGCCCAGAGTCATTTGACTAAGAAGGCATGGATGTCCAAGGTAGGCCCCAGAAAAGTGTAGGGCTTGGCAAAAGTCGCGACTTTGAAGTTATACTCGGTCAAATATCGCGAATTTGAGAAGCAATAGTAATTATGTCGTGACCGCGCTTGGCATGTGAGGCGCACTGTTGATCATTAATCACAAATATCGCAGGAAAAGAAACCTTTATTAAAAACCTGTAGATATCACGACGCTGCATGAGAAACGCGTCGTCTCAAATGGGGGCACTGCCTGGGTATTGAGTTGGAAGTAAGGAAGAAAACTTGAAAACAAAGTTTGCTTGTGTTTGCCAGCTGTTCTCAGCTTAGCATAGCCACAAATAAACCTAGAATCAACCACAACCAGACCATAACTTCTTCATGCCTTCATTTTTCTGGATACATTCTACGTTTTCGATGCATTCTATGATACGCAGTTCCGGAGCCCGAAAAAGAACAAGCATGCAGAGCTATTGTTCTTGCATCACCAGTCTCGCTAATGTCATTGTCCTGTTTCCGTCCCAAGTTCTTGTTCGGCGAACAAAAGCCCACTTTCCGAGCCTTGTATTCCAGGTACTGCTGTGTGGAAAACAATAGCCTTTTTGGCGTTTAAAATCGGTGGTAAAATCGAAATGGGAGCCTCAGAATCATTCTTCATAGAAAAACCCCAAGGATTATGATGCCCAGGTGAGTTCCTTTAGCAACTTCGTTTAGTGCCAGTAGGTGGATCGCTGATCATGGCATTTATCTAGGTTCAGCGAACAAGGCGAGGATACTAGGGAAAGTCCCTCCCAGGCAATTATAGGTCTTGTACCAACCCGTGAAGCAACTCCAGAGCAGCATGGTTTTCGTTCATTCCACTTGAGCCAGGACTCGCTCCTGCTAGATCGTCGCGAGTCGAACGAGTACGTACATGTATCCGCGAGCGAACTCTACTCATTTGTAATTGTGGCGGCCTGTAGTCGACTTCTTTCCGCTCTGAGTCGAGGTGATACATTCGGTGAGTACGTCTCGGCTCTTCGAGTATCAACAGTGTTGACATCAACTACAGATGATCCAGAGGAGTTCACATCTCCTCCAGACCGACCTTCATCGATTCCCGAGTTAGTAGTTACTCTCTGCGAAGCGGAGTCCAACGAAGATCAGCAGGAGGACATCGACCAGGATGACAGTAGATTGCTGTTAGATATCGGAGGCGAGACAGAACGCGGCAGTTCTGTGCTGAGATCAGCGCTGAGCGGGATATCCCACGCGTTTTCACCTTTAAGCGCTGGTGGGTCCGTTGTTGAAGAGGCCGCGCCGCTGCATAGGACACGGAAGGGCAAAGAACGGGAAACCGGTTCTGAACAGGCGGAGCAGGCATCCGACAGTCATTTAGAAGATGCGGATTATAGCGATGAAGACCAAATCTACGACGTGGAACATAGCAGCGACTTCGCTGCATCCCCGTCTGGCAGCGGAATGGTGACTGGAGCAGGTAAAGCATTGCTTATTCTTGGCAAGCATTGCTTGATGGATGTATTATTTTGCCAACAGCATCAAACGCGCTTGCGATGGGTACTCCAGGTCCTTCGAGACTCAACAGACTGCCCCGACGAGCTGGAGCACGAAATTGCGAAGATCTTTCAGCCTTGGTGGAAAATTGTGAGACCCTGATTCTTTACATCTTGCCTTGGGAACTCACATATTCATTTGAATAGACGGAACGTCACTGGAAGAGCAACAACGAGGATTAGAACGATTTGCTGCTCTGAAGCATGCTAAACAACGGAAGGAACAGCCTGCAACCAACAAGAGGAGAAAACGGCCTAATTCGGACGACGAGGCCGATGATCCTACTTTTCATCCATCGCCGGGAGCACAGCGCAAGTTACACAGTAAGATTTTCGACGGTTTATCCACCGCAAAGCTCACTTCTTTTGCCAGATAGTCGCGTTAAGCGCGTTAAGACGAGTGCTGGAGCAGAAGCTGGTCTTGATCTCCCGGATGTCGACGAAGGTTCAACTTCCTCACGCCGACGCCCTAGCCACGAAGTTGAGGCTAGGTACCATTATGATGAGCCTTCGGATACAAGTGCGTGTTAGATATCATTTGGTTTATGCAGACTCGTGACGGAACTTGTAGGCAGACCCGATTCAAAGAAGCGGAGCGGAGGCAACAACACACATACAGATTTGGACTATAGTACGCACAAGCGAAAACAGGAGACTCCTACGTTCACCCCCAACAAGAAGTTGCGTACGGACACAGGTGTGTACATTATCCAGATATCTTTGTCCAATCTGGCTAAACATTTATAGACCAAGAAGGTTTTCCTTGTCCTACATGTGGCAAAGTCATTGGGCGGAATCACGATCTGATTCGACATATGAGAACCCACGCAGGCAACAAGAAGCCACATCCATGCACTGTTAATGGCTGTTCTAAATCATTCTCGCGAAAGGACGCCGTTGCGCGACATGTCGCGGGGAAGCACAAATCTAAGACGTCGCTCCGTCGCCGGCGCTTTGACGAAAACGATGACTCGGAGGCTGACGAGGCCCAACATGCTGAAGGCGACGTTGACGACGATGAGCTAGAGGAGGAGGAGGAGGTGCGTAGGATACAGAAGTCCCATTCCAAGTCCAAGAAAGGAGGAAAACGTAAACGAAAATAGTTATTCAACCCTAGTCTAGAATAGTGCTTTTTTGGAGTATGATATGTAGAACAAGTAAGTATCGGTACAATAGATCATACAGTAATGTGCAGCAGTCGATTTCTCAGAGTAATAGTAATACGCCGATCGCGATATATGCGGTGCCCACCAAAATTTTCGTATGTTAGATAGGAGCAAAGAGATAACTGATCAAACGCCACAATAACCATGTGGGGTGGCGCCGCGCGTCATTTTATTTGCATTTCCTTGTGCAACGCGTTGCTACACCTAGGACTGCATGCTGAAGGCGACACTCTTTCCAATCTTCGCCGCGAACTCTGAAGAATCTCTGCCTTCGTGGAAGATGGCTTCTAACCTCCAGTATGCACCTCTTTCCCTGTGCCGTCGTCGTTGCTCAACCGCGTCCAAAGCAGCGCCTTCGCAACCAGCACGATTCCTCCCGCTAATCAGCCTGTCCAGATCCCGTCAGTATTCATTCCTTTCAGCAACACATCTCTCAGCAAAATCCCAGATCCCCATCCCGGGTCCCTCACCCCACGCCGATGCAAATTCCCGGTTTTCCGCAAAGCACGACAGTAAACCACTGCACTTGCCCAAGAACTCGTTTCTCGTACTAATGACCAGCACCCGCTTATCACGGTGAAGCTGTGATATGCACCGCCGAATGACCTCCGGGGATGAGCCAGGCAGAGGGTTTACACAGACGACGAAGAGCACCATAGTAGTTGGAAGGATACAAATCACCGGGTTGAGCAGCATAGGGATTAACCGCGCATTACCCTCCGCGATAGACTCGGAAAAGGTTTGGCTGGTGATGAGGAGATGCGTGAGGCCCGGACAGCGCTCAAACACTCGCGCCCACTGCATGCTGGCGATCTGCATATCCATAAAGAACTCCAAATGCAAGTGGGTCAACAACGGCGGTATGACGCTAACAGGATCCGGAATAGCACGAGGCGCGTATTGCACGATGTTCCCGATAGAGAAATCGATTAGATGTGGGTAGCAGGGATGGAATGTCAGGTGGACACTCTTAAAAAAGGCTGCGAGATTGCCGTTGCACTCCTCGATCCAAAACGCTAGACGGATGATGTTGATGCATCTAGTTAAGATGACTAGGCAGCAAACCCAGGCATCCTTTATCGGAGGCGCCGTCCCGTCGAATGACCTTGGTCCAAAGAAGCTCCCCGGCGTCCGCCCAATGACGAGGCGTCGAACATGCTGTCCGAGGTCGACACCTCGCGCGGCCATAGTCGTGGCAAAATGCTCTAGCTTCCAGTATTGATCCAGAACGACTCTGTCATAGAGGATGGGCTCGAGGCTGTAAAAACGAGAACGTTCAGACAAAATTCCATCCGATTCCTTCTTATTGTGCTTACCATCTCCGAACCGACTTTGACAGAAAAAGCATGTTTAGCGCGCTTGGATGGTCCAGCGATTCGACTCTTTCGAATATGAGACGAACGATGTCGTCGTTCAGCGACATTGGTTGTGAGGCGTCCATGATGATGTTGGAAGTTTTGATTTGAGACGGTCCAGACGGCCAGAAGCAGAGATTTGATTCCCACCGGCCCTTGTCCCGGTGAACCCTATCCTTTCCATGACCGAGCATAATGACACATTCATTCGTCCCTTAATCGGTGTAATGGATGGAATTCCGGTGGGCGAGCGACGACTTGGAGACTTGTTACGCGGTTGGGTTCAAGGAAGACACAGTGTGGACAAACTCAACTCAACCTCGCGAACAATAAACGTGCAGTTCAAGATTTCGACGCCGACAGAGTAAGTAAGACATTCTTTCAAAACGAACATTCAGAGCAATTAAGAGCCGACCTCCATTAATATTCTGCATCTGAAAACGTGAAATGTGTCAGTCAAGCCTGAATGAACAGACAGATTCCTCGCACCTTTCCCAAGAAAGTTGAAACACGCGCTGTTTTCCTCCTACACACCTTCAGCCAATTCCCAGACTCCCATCCCACCACCGTAGCCCCAGTCCGATCCAATATCATGCGTGTCCGGATAGCAATGCAAGCCGTCGACCCTCCCCAAAAAGGTGTTCTCCGTACTGACAACAACGAATCGCTTGTCCTTATGAAGCAGAGACAAGCACTGAACTATCATCTCCGGGGCCGTCTCGGGCAAAGGGTTGAGGACGACAACGAACTGCCTGAGGGCAGCCGGAAGCCTATCGATGATTGGGTTCATAATTTGGGCGAAAGCCTCTACACTGCCCTTGGCAATCGAGTGGGACAAGTGTCCGCTCCAGCTCGTGACAAGGACGTGCGTGAGGCCGGGGCAGCGCGCAAACACGTCGGACCACCGCAAACGAGCAATCTCAGAGTCAATGACGAAATTCAAATGCAGGTGCGTCAACGAGCCTGTCGACGGCAGGACTTCAACGGGATCAGACCGAGGCTGGAGGGGGGCTTGGACAGATAAGCGGGTAAGCTGGCCAAGTTCCCCGCCACACCGGGAGCCGCGGAAAAGCGAAGCAAGCCCGGCGTTGCACTGCTCTACCCAGAATGCGAACTGATACACATTGACGCATGTGCGAAGAACTTGAGTGTGGACCTTGGCCCAAGTTACAGCGATGGGAAGTGGGATACCGGTCATCACCGGTGGGCCGAAGAAGCTCGACTGGAAGTCCCCGATCCTCAGGCGCCTAACGTGCTTGCCGAGGTCAGGACGCGTGTCCATGGTCGCGGCGAACAGCTCAAACGTTGACAATTCGTCTAGGACGACAGTGTGGTAAAGTACAGGCTCGACGCTAGGCGCAATACATACGTGAGTGGGGAGCGCTAAGAAATAAACCCCAAGGTCACTCACAAGCCTCGAACCCATTTTGATAGAAGGAGAAGATTGAGGGCATTTGGACGGTGCAGCTCAGCAGCGCTTTCCAGCAGCAGACGGACGACATCGTCGTTTAGCGACATGGGCTGAGAGGTGTCCATGGTGGAGGTGTTGAACTTGAAGGAAGTTGAATGACGTGAGACTCTAAACAAACTTTTACAGTTTGTTACTTGGTTGTGGCATGTAAGCGCCGAGACGGCGAAAACGGACTGCACTAAAAGTTGAAGGTTACAGCTTTGTGGTATTCTCCGTCTCAGTGTGCAGGCTCGAGGGATCGCGACACCCAATAAGCATACCGAGAAATACTTCTAAAACACATACCTTGGTCTAGGAGGGATGGTTAAAGCAAAGCAAAGTAGCTCTCGCTAGCGAGCGTAGGAGGGGGATTAGAGATCGAAGTCGTGGTCGTCGAGGAAGGAGTGACGAGATGATCGACATGTGGTAACACGAACCTCAATCTCCCTTTGATCTCCCTCAAACTCGTACCTCCTCCACGGGAGATACCAATTGTTCCCAAAAGATAGGCGAGTAGAAGTCAGTGTTTTCACAGCAGAGTTTGAATTAAAGTTACCCACTGGCTATAGCTGGAGCACGGAGGACAAGGGTTTCCTTCTACATAAGTAGTATTGAGTGGGTAGCCCATATGTTTATTTGTATCCTTTAAAACAAGTTTCAACTCATGTCGAAGAGGTATGAATGTAGTACAACGCAACTGAACATGAAGTCAAGAATCTTACAGTGCCGTCGCCACCACTGCATGAAGAGCTCAGATTTTTAAGTAAGAAATGTAGTGAAAAACCCATTTGATTTTTAACTATTTTTTAAGTTAAAAACTCTTAAACATAATTAAAATATTTTTAAACAAAATTTACTATGCCTGAATTTTTCATAAAAATATCCTAATTTACTTAAATTTTCAGAGAAAAATTTCAAATACATTCAATAAAAATTTAAGTTCAAGAACTAGTTAAAAATCAATAAGTTTTTTAACTACATTTCTCACTGAAAAATCTGAGCCTTGCATGCAGTGCACCCCGCTGAGAGAAAGCGCTGTGACTGACCCGCCTATCGTTTTGCAACAAGCTGTAAAGGACAGGTAAAGGGCTAATGCTATGTAAAGCGGTCGACAGAAGTAGCCATTCCCAGTACAGTCGAGTAGCGGAGCCAACGACCCAGGCAAGTTTGCGTCTCCTTTTGAGAAAAGAGGTAACACAGAGCAAGCTTCAGCACGGCAAAACGGCTATAAGATTGCCGCCCAGAGCGAACGGAATGCATGCCATGAACACGACGGCAAATAACAATTCTACACCATGTTACTCAGATCAAGGTACTGAGAAGAATGTCCGCGTCAATGTCTGGTGAAGAAGGGAGTATGAATCAGTTGTCTGTCTCTTTCCTCAAAAGAGAATTGGCATCTGCTTTGTTATGCTGCTATGGCCCGAGGGCGTTGGCTACCTTCAGTCGACTGCTTTTATATTAGCGCGCAGGGTTTACCTGCAATCCTTTAACCTTTAAACCCCGGATGTCGCTGGTCGCTTCGAAACGATGAACCATCCTCGACAGAGCGGAACTACGTCCTTCGATGTTTGTCCCCGCCTCTCCCACCCCAACGTTACTACTTATGAGATCTTTAACGCACTGTGTATCCTCTCCATGTAACATGTAAACTTCGAAGCCGGAGCATTCTGTTCCTCCAGAATGATATATACTTTAGTCTTTGTCGACTACAGTATCCAGCAAATTACTCGTCGTAGGCACGTCTGCGCCTCCTCTTGAGAAAAGAGGCAAACTACTAGTCCTCCAACAGCACGCAAAGGCTTGGGTAGTTGCGTTTATAGCCGGACGCTGTGTTTGACGTGACCGCCATTGAAAGGTCTTCCCGGGAGAAGGCAATCTGAGACAAGTAAGAACGAGACATGATAAGACGACGTACTGACCTCCTACCTGTATACTCGCAACATGATCGCTGACATTTCCTGTCGCTCGCTGGTCGTATTCGGAATCGCATAGACATGGCACATAAACGCCGCACGTACCTAAAACCCAAAACTGTGAGATACAAAAACAGGGTGGCAACGTCCAACAAAAGAAAACTGCGCAGCAACCAAGGCGAATCTAGACCGCACATCCTTCGGATTCGTAACGAATGTGTGATTGGGCTCCAGTAAGCTATACGTGGTCCATGCAGTGTATAATAACAAGACAACGAAACTTGAGATTAGAAAGACAATAATTAAATGAACGGTGTACGCCACCACCAGGATGGAGAGTGTATGGTAACCTTTTGGTGAGAGCGTTATGTGTGTAGGGGTGGGGTATGACAATAAGGGTAAGGTGGGGAATATGTACAATAGCGGTGGGGACTACCGTGCCCCGCCGTACGCGTCATACGCCGCCTGCGGGCCTGGCGATGAACGCCCGTACGCCATTTGAGGGCCTGGAGACGTCGTACGCCCCATACCCATCCCATAGGCTGCTTGAGGCCCTGGACTGGAACGACCGCCGTAAGCAGCCTGTGGTCCAGGACTTGCGCGGCCTGCTAAACTAGGCGATGCGCGTCCAGTTTCAGGGTATGCTAGCGCTGCTCCCGGTCCGGGACTCGCACGTCCCATTTGGGTCATTGGGTAAACCTCACCACCCGCTCCCTGCTCGAACGTATTTGGTACGGGTCCGCGATAGGGATCGTAGTAAGCGCCAACGGCGTTGGGATCGTCGTGGTAGGGTAGTGGTTGGCCTGGGTTTAAGTGCGGTAAGGGAGGCACGGCGTATGGATCGTTGTGGGCCCCAAGATCCGGGGTAGAGTAATTGGTGCCAGTTTGGGAAGGTGCGCGGGAAAGGGAGACTTGTGAATCCGTGTCGAAGCCAGCTCGACCGGTGTTGTGAGTGGGAAGGGGATGGGTGTCGGCACCAGCGCCCCCATGAGCGTTAAGCTCGGGCCATTGTATGGCTTCGCCTAAATCAAGAAATTAGAACAAGATAATGGGAATAATATTAAAACGTACTATCGTCAAAGTCATTAAAGCGCTTTCTGGTGAACTTCCAGATAACAAA
>QLPD01000600.1:0-29221 GCA_003314085.1 Hymenopellis raphanipes
TCAAATATCGAATTCGTAGACCTCACAAATGAGGATCCAAAAGGCCCTGAGGAGCTCGTCCTCCTTGTCCGAGTGTTATTCATCATTGCACTCGAAACTACTGGCGGCTCCATCGACGAGCCTGTCCAAGACAGAATGACGCTTAGAGAGAAGTGGGTTTCAACTCTTCATCTACATGTGCTCTGAGACTGACGTTCATCGATTGTAGAATGAACCTCATCGGCTTGAAGAAATTCTCAGAATATTCTGCAGTCAAGCAAAATATCGCCAATAGCGCGGTGTCGCCTTATACGGGAACTACGCAGATGAGCCAGGATGAGTGGACAGACTTCCACGTGCATCTTTCGATGGTCGACCTTCCTGTACCACGAAGCAACTGCAATGAGCATGACATGGGGCTTATTGTAGGCATGTTCCTCCATTACGCGACGATCACATCTTCACATGGAGACGTCCCTCTATACCAGCTGTCCCTCCTCCCAGACGCTCCCCTTCCCCCCAGATTTAGCTCCCCACTCTCGCCTCTCGGCTACGACCTAAACCTAACCGACCTCTCTTCCTCATACAAAGCCCCAGTCTTCCCAATCGACTCGAACCCAGAGGACTCCGATCTTGGGCTCGTTCCTCGCAAACTCATCGCACTGCGCGACGGCTGGGAGTGGGATCCCTCCGCGGATACTATCGTAACTGCTCCGAAGATTTATAGACGCCACATTGCGCCTGGATCGCCGGAGTCGATTTACTCTTCCCCCGAGCCGGTACTGCACTTGTTTCAACCGCAGCCGAAACGCGAGATCGAGATTGACTTGATTGAGCTTGAGGCTAGGGCTGCAGAAGAGTTGGAGGGAAATGAACTTGTGCAGGTTCAAGAGGTCGAGTGCGAGGAACGAGACGAGGGGTTCTGGAGGAACTGGCTGGATCGCTGCTTGGATACGGTTGAATGGATTGTGTCAGATTGAGGCGGTGGTGTGCCTTTGTCGATGTCGACTTTATACGTTGTTATCGCTTTGGGCGTATTCGTAGCTTTATTGGTACTTTTGTCGTACTGCGTTACAATCGGTGACTCTGAAGCGCCTTGAATGCAGCCTATAGACTTTGTTTTATTTCGGCCTAGTGTACATTCATTTCAAGTCCTCGCTAAGATCGACAGTTAAAAAACCTATATCGTCCGTGGCACATGTCCCGTTCAAAGATGACCTCCACGTCCATTACTTTCTTCCCATCTCGATGCTTAGCTCGTATGATTTGTCCACATTCCTTTCCAGGTCGGTCGACGTTGTATTGATGCTCGCAAAACGCACTCGGGAGTCCAATGTTTCTTCGGGAAACGGTTTCGGGGGTAAAGAACTTGGCGGACTGGCATGGGTAACTGCAGGAGTGCTGTGACCTGCGAGTACTAGGACGATAACCAGTGTTGGTGCGAGGCACTGCTGAATGGGTTAACACAGCTCTACGATAACACGATGACAGACTCATGCATACAGTGATTGAAGGAAGCAATGCCTCCACGTATAACGACGAACTGTTCCAGCTATTCTTGTCGAGAGACGTTACCATGCCGATACGGATAATGAACGCGCCCGAATATAACAGCGCCGATTCCAGTATGATAGTCACGATACCGCGATACGTCTTCAGAGCTGGGTGCCACCCTATAAGGAAGATAATCCGCCCAACGATCAAGACCGTGCACAGCGAATTCGTAGTGACGATCATAGCGAAGTAGATCGTGTTCCAATCGACCTTCCACAGTAGAGAGATATCACCAACTTCGAACGCCTCGTCGCTCGGAACGGGGAAGTAGTCGAGGATGAGTTCTATCGTGACGGCAGCTGTACAAACATGCATGGCTGTTAAGAAACACAAACAGCAGGGTGAGGTCACTTACCCAAACCTGTGGTCATAGTGAGGAGCGGGAGGACGATTGCTGTCCATCTGCGCGCGTATATTGCCCATGACCGCCAAATCTACCAATGATAGTCAGCGTTCAATAGAAGATTGGGAGAGAACCATGGCGCACTGACCATAATCAAATCCGCGACGAGTATCATCGTAAACAAAGTGACTGACCCGAAGGTCTCAACCGGCACGGGTCCGCGAGGACCGTAATTCCATACGAACTCGTCCTCTCGCGTTGCACCAGCATCGATGAATGTGGCATTGATGAAATGCCATACGCAACCCACGCGCATGGTTAAGATTGCCCAGAGAAGCGTGATTGTACCCGCCAAGGCTTTCCGTTGTTTGCTGAGGACAATTATCTGGCGTGAGATGAACACTAGTTACGAGATAAGCGTGAAAAATTGTTAGCGCAGAGATGAGTTAAAAGGACGTACGGATTTGGTACATCGAAAGAATGTAGATACTAGTATAAACGACGTAGCAGAAGATCTCGAGAATCCATGCGTTGAGCAGGGTGGAGAGAACATATTTGACGCCCGCTTCGTTCAGTCCATATTGTTCGGAGAGCGACTGCGTGTCGTTGGTGGACATGATGAAGGTAAGCGCGAGTAGTTGGAGCCACAGCCACACAAGCCATCCTTATAACGACATTACTGGGAAAGAGCCAGTACTCCGGGGGCGACTAGAAGAACACATTTCTGCGGTGAAAGATCATCAGTCAAGGCAAAAGTCAGCATGTTTCCCTGGCGTTGAATTGAGTGTGTGGAAAGATCAGGACACAATCAACCTTCGATGTCAAGTTGGTGCAATTTTTAGCTGTTCTGGGAGGGTTATCGATGAGAGGTCGTCCTAGAAGCGGAGTATCATTTGATGATAAGATGACAGTTCTCAAGGCATGTTCCTGAATCCTGGTAAGGTGTGGCGGAGCCCATTGGGCGAGGAAAGCCGGTCAAGCATCATCCTCGGAAGATGCTGATTGAGAGGACGGTCCTTGATGGTTGCATTTCGAGATTATCATGCCACAAAAATATTGAACAGAGTCAAGTGCCCAACAAACATCGGTAAAGGTTTGTGTTCAATTTTACTCACGGTCTGGAAAGCTAATTACGCCACGATCAAAGCGGTCTTCGAAATTTAGCTGAACTCGATGCGAAATCATGATGCTTCAACGGAATCAGCGCAGGGTTTGAACTGTATACACCCAGCGTGAGACTCATCAGTTGGAAAGATGAAGGCTTGATTTACCGTAAAGAAGTTGCTTGGTACATGCCTGGTACATGCAGAGGGGCCGTGCCCAGGCACGTATATTTCGGTTTCTAGGAATTACCAATGCTTCAGAGCTTCAGCATTCTCCGGAGGTGCGGAACCGCACCGACGTCTAGCTAGTCATGCAGTGTTGGACTTATATAGAACGGGAAGTCCGAAGACGCAGGAATCGAAAAGCTCCGAGGAGTAGTGATTAGTATTCTATAACGCATCTCTTTCACCCAGGACTGTAACAACCTCGCGTCCCATATGTAGTTGTGAAGCGCCGTCCGACAAGTGCGCAGAAATCAAGCTGGAGGCTGAGCAGGGGAGCTGGTACGAGGAAACAGAAGAAGCCAGACGATGATGGGGCAACACAGAGACGAGAAAATCACGATCACGCCCTCTTTCATTTCAAACTCCGACACAACACAATTCTTCGTCTTCTCACACGGTTTAACAACAACAACAACAACAACAACAACAACAACTGCTCTCTATTCAGACTCAGCAAACAAGACACGTTCAATGCTAACACGCCATTCGACACGCCACATGTAAGTATACATGGACTGAAATTTTACCGCGGGTAAACGAAGGAGTATCCTGGAATCCTAGAAACTCAGTTCTCAGCTTTGTTTTGCCCTGGAGTTTCTCCTTGTCCAGCTTAGTGTCAATATCAAAGAAACGCGTCCCATATCCCAAGCAAGACTACAGACAGTGATGATTTTTTTTTCTTTTTACAAGCAATAACCCCCCCAAAAAATGAACCACATAAACCTTTGCCAGCATATACCGAATCACTCCTATCACCCACTAAACCGGAGAGCAACTGAACGAGCTCGTCAGGTCATTGAAATTCTGCGTGCCACCAATTCCTTGAACACTTGCGAGGCTCCAAGTTCCACCGGTGAGCACAGCGACATCGTGTCCGTTTTGACCACTGTTCAGACAGCCAAAGTCCCTAAAGCGGGACGCGTCAGCAAAAGCTAATGGATAACGGTAAGTATTCGTACTCGAAGAACGAGCACGCGAAGCCGCCGGGGACTTGGGCATGGGAGATTTCCTTGTTCAAGAAGCTGAGGCCCCCGGTGAGGTCGACGCACGAGTCGGAAACGACTGGGACTGTGACGCAGCCGGTGGGCGGGTTGATCGCGCCGGAGCAGACGGTAATGGTAGCGGGGGCAGCCTGCAAGTTCGTGTTGAGCGCATAGTACGGTTATGAAGCGTAGTGAGAGCAAGACATACGGGTGCTGCCGCCGCAACTGCGGCGAGCGCAAAAGCGACGAGAGTGGATTTCGAGAACATGTTTACAACTTGGGCTGATAGCTGATCAAGTACTGAAGCTGTAGATTGAGGAAAAGGAGCCCCTGCTTTTATACTCTGCCCACATAGCTTCAGAGCCAGACGTCTGTCGAGTGCTATACGTTGAGCGTAGCTGAATCTATTTGCAGTGACTCCTCGGCAGGTGAAGGATCCGGAGAAGTCGATTCACGCAGCACTAGCAAGGCGCAAATGAACTTCATAGTGCAGAAACGCCGACTCCGGCAGGTACTCTGTCCGGAGATGCTGGACATGTGGTCGTGTTCTGTATGTATTTATGCAGCACCTTCCGACGAGTACGCAAGACGCGGAATCAACTCGAGGAAACTGAGGCGGTGAGATTTCGAGAAGTAACGACGTGCAGCAGTAGTGCCTCAGGCATACGAAAAGTCAGGACTTTGCTGTAGTTACAGAGAATGGCCGTAGGAAGTTGGGAGGAAGAAGGAAAATCACGATCACGAGCACTTTCATTCATTTCAAACTCCGACGCAGCGCCTAACCTTCACCGCCAGGATCTTACACAAGATTGAACGGTTTCCAGGCACTACAGATTATTATTGTCCTGACCCACGTTCGTTTTCAGGCTGACCTTCCGATGCCAAAGGATCCTAGCCTAACTACCATGGAAGAACATGTCAACACTCACCATCACCCTGGTCACGAGCAAGATGCACTGTCACCCGCCCAAGAAGACACGGGACGACCTCAATCAAGAAGGGAGAAGACGCCCATCGAGGGTAGCACTGGCGAAAGTGCCAAACACGACTTGACGCCCCCGCCGTCGTTGTCCGCCACTTCCCGGCGCACGTCCCGCTCTGCAGCGTCATCCCATCTCTCATCCCACCACCATCATTTTTAGGTGATTTTCCATCGTTTCAAGTGCTGGCATTGTTTGAAACAACAGGAGATTAGACTGTGCGACCAATAACGGAACTCCTTCGAGTGAAAAATAGTCGCTTGCCAGCTTCTTGTGGTGGTAACATCACCAGGACAACACTTTGCTTTATGCCGCGCCTTGATCGGCGACGTGTTCGACTGCACTAGGCGGCTCTAGCCGCGAGAACGAGTGAGACGAGATGATGGTAAGCTAGCTTTACTATTAACCTTGAAGGCAAACTCACAGTCCTGGCGGTTTGCAGTATGGCTCTGATTAGGACGCGACGCTACTCATAAAGAAAATGCTTTCACACCCACGCTTATATCAGATGCTGTTTCCCGACCTCTGATCTTAATGTTTGGTGTCCCGACTTGAGGAACCCGCTGCCTCGTGTTTCTGTCTCCCCGGCGTGTTCAGCGATTCGGGTATTCGAACGCACTACGTACCCATAGGAGTATCATGCTCGTGAGTTCGCCTATTCAAATCGCACCTCTGAGCCTTCTTCATACTGACGGAACAAGGTCTAGTGTTTTGCTCTCGTCGCACTGATCACAATGAAAAATCTGCTCTGCGTCGGCCGTACGAACATCTCTGTTGTCATGTTGCTCGGAGATTATTATGTAGTTGCTGTCTACCCTGCCAATCACTCCGATACATGGATTCGTTGGTTCCCCTAGGCTTCAACGCGACATAAAGACACGTCTCTTCGAAAAGAAAGGGTTTTACCCAGGCTGACCGTGGATGAGATTATCGAGAGCCCGCTTGTCAAGCTCTTTTCTGACTGGCCCGGATCGTCTCACTAGAGCTACTATATTGTGATTGAAACAACGCGTTAGTTCCTTGTTCGGGCTGTTGTCCACTCTAACTGCGTAGCTTCATTCACTGCTTAGTCGCCTTGGACACCATCAATCTTAGTCTACATTCTATTCCCGTTCCACTAGATTTAAGGCTTCATCATATAAAATGGCGGACAGCAGTGCACGCCACCCACCAAAAGCCATCATGTCGACCACTTACGAGCCCGCCGGGTTCAGCGTAGCCGATGTTCAGTCTCTGATGTCCGGGAGCTTACATTTTGCAATTCTCTCTGCCTTCTGCCACGGCCTTCACACCTTTGTCACCTTGTATTATATCAGTAGGTGGTGTGTCTGATAATTACCTCTTCTTCTCAGGTTAACTTGCCTTGCTCACGTTACAGACCACGGACATCACCAGACAACCCAACATTCAGTTCCATCTCTCAATCATTCGAACACGCTCGGCCGTGAATACCGCACCAGCCTCCAACGTGGCCTGGCTGTACACCCCGCAAGCTCTAAAGAAAGCCCTAGAAACTCACCCTCGCTCACCCACCCAGAAAGTACTTGAGTATAATTTAGCGAGAGCAATACATCTATGTAGTCCAAGGTCCTCATTAATAAAGTATATACAGCTATGTAAGGCGCTGCAGCTCATCGTGAATCGATATACAGACAGCTATGTAAGCCGCTGCAACTCATCGTGAATCGAGAAACCCAGCCGCCGTTGTGTTTTTGTAGCCTTGCGCCCACCAGTCGATCTACAACATAATGAGCACCAATCTCAAAGAAATAGAAACCACGCATACCTCTGCTCCTGACATACAAAGCTCTCCGGCGCACCCTCCCAATCATCGAGGACATACTTGCCCGCCATTGAGCTCCCGTGCCCATCTCCATCCCCAAACAGATCTAGCGCGAGCTGGGTATGACTGACACCAGCATACGTAGTCGGACAGCGAGGATTGATCAATATTCGTGCGGGGCGGAAGACCGAGTTGGGTATTGACAAACGCGCATTGTCCTCGGGAAGCGGCTCAACCTCGCCAGCCTCCTCGTCTGACATGGCATCGTAGTCCGACCCAGCATTCGCATCCGGGTCTGCAGGCTGCGCCTGTCGCGGGTTGACGTCCTCCCGTTCACCTCCAGGCTTCACCTGCGCCGGCGCATCCCGCGCTTCCATCATCAACGGGTCTCGCGCAGCAACGTCGACGACATGAAGATCGCGTCGACCGTTCTTGACGCTGTGTTCCAAGTCGACTTCTTCCATGGCATCGCGCGCGCTACGTATCCAGAGATCGCGACAGAACCACGCCTGACTGCTATCCAGACATGGGGATTCCGCGTCTCGAACAGGAGCACTTTCCGCTCTGCTCAGATTGTGGAAATTGGTACCGGCGCGATAGTGAATCCCTTTGTAATAGGACTGAGCGGGATCGACGATATGTGTGCCAGCCTCGCAGCAGAATACTTGGAAAGGGAGATGTTGGGCGTATCGAGAAGCACCATTCTGGTCGCGTGGAGGAACGGCGTCCGACTTGCTCGAGGATTTGGATTGTCTGAATTGGTCACCTTCAATATCGCGTGTTCTCCACCTAGCAAACATGTTAGCCAAGTGCGGCTCACACATGACCGGACATACCTATCGGAAAAGATAAAGAATCCATTATGTTCTGCCCAGTCCATCCCACAGACCATAGCGGCCTCATTGGCAAAACTAACCCGAATGGTCTCTAAAATGTCGTTGGGACAAGTAAAGCCCTTCAACCAGATAACCCGGTGAAATTCGATCTGTCGTTTCGCCTGCAACTCCCTCAACGGATCCAGCGCCAGATTCCTCATATGAGCCTCCTCCAGAGGGTAATATGCAGCTCCAGGATCTTCTGTCATACCTGGAACCCGCCGTATCCTAAACGGCACACCGAGCAGAATCAGAACCGCCTCGCACAAGTCTGTCAGCGTTTCCGTCGAGTCTGTCGAGTCGTAGTCGAGCATGGAGACAAAAATGTTGTTGGTTCCGAGACGTTTTGCCATTTGGACTATCACCGCGAGCTGGTCGACGAGGAAATGGTCTGCCGAGTGGATGACGATGGCAATGTAGTATAGCTGTCCCTCGCGAACGAGGTCGTCGTACGTCTCCTCGTGCTTGTTTTGGCCAAATGGTCGCGTAAGGGTGGGACATAGGGCGGCGACCCAGCCGTTGAGGGATAACAGCTGGTCGATGGCGCTGAGGACGTGCTGGGCGTCCATGTTGGCTGTTTCCTTGCTCGTCATGCTGGACTGCGTATAAGCTGGGTAATATAAACAGCGAAAACGACATACTATGGCATTTGGAACCGTTCCCAGTAATCATTGACGCCGTTCCGCACGACGTGCGACAGCAGATCCGTCCGCTCGTCCCTCCCCATGCGCGCCTGTAGGAACTTGTGCCGCTGCACATTGAGCGTCTTGTCCGGTCTCGTCGCGCGTTCAATGAAATTGTGCTGCTCGATTTCCAGACTCGACGACGTCCGTGTTGAGTTCCTGTCTGACGGCGAGAACAGCAGTCGGATGAAGAAAAAGGAGGCGACGATGGCGAGCAGGCGAGAGAGACTCCGCCGTCGCAGCGATAAGGCCATTCTGAGGTGACGGAGAGAAGGCAACTCGTATTCGGCCCCTATAATTCAGCCCGTCATAATTTTAGTCTTTACACGTGGTCGGGTACTGTATCGTTCGCAAAGGCGCGTCGACGTCGCTGAGAGTGATTTATTATACAAAGGTATATGTGCTATGTATAGTGGTAAGTATATATACTATCATGTCCGTACTGCCAGTTCAATAGTTTCCACTCTGTCCAGCTCAGCAGTCCCTGGTGACATTGGCCCTACAGACTGATACGAGGAGGATGGCATCGAATAGTCGTTTATATCCGAATCGAAAATGGAGGAAAAAAGCGTCGGTGAACGAGGGGGCTTTACTTTCTGACTCTGGATGAGTAGTAGTATTCGTGTGCAGAATATCGAGTGAAGGACGCGTTGGGGCCTAGAGAAGATTTAGACGGATCGTCACGTAGCGCTGAAAGAGTTCGCTCACGTAGCAAGCCAGTTGGCAAGATGCTGAATGGAACGTCAGGACGATGATTTGCTGGAGAAAGGAAGACAGCATACTGGGTTGCATATTGGGACGATAACGTTTGCTAATGATATAACTAGCAAACAACCGTTCAGTCCCCATCGACGTCCGGTGCGAACAACTTACAAAGGATGTAGATGAAGAAGAGCAATCCTACGTCTGTATTAGTACAGTTCTGGGGGTGACAGAACAGTACTCACCGTCTTGAAAATACAGTCTGTTAACCCATGAAGAATGGGGCTGCCGTACTGCACCAAGATGTAAGAATTCCGGAACGCAACACAAGACCAGTCACGAACAATGTTGCCATGCTTTAATACACATAAGGACGGCAATAACTGCTGGGCATCAGGGCGATTCTCGTGTATCAACATCGACGAACGTACTGGTTTCGCAGAGCAAAAGTAGAATATATGACCCCATTATGATGGGACTCGCATGTATCAAACGGCAACCACGTTCAGAGGTTGGTCCGTCTATATGCGTTCTGAGAATAGATCAAACACCAAGGGCGCAGCAAAACGCACAGACGAGGGAGTCAAGCTCGAGCTGAGTCAAGACGATACCGGGGACGGCGACAACCTGTATCTTCATTAGCAGAGATCATCATCAATAGAAGTTCTTGCAGCGCACGAGGAACAGAGCAATAAAGCCATAGAGCACAGACCGCCGTCGTTCCCAGATAGCATACGTGCGTATCATGAGGATCACTGCAACCATTCAGTCCATCTGTCATGCTACTGCGCAAGATAACGCACGTTCACAGAGGATAACACCGACGACGATAAACCCTAGACACCCCTTGAGCAACGAAACGCGTTCAAAACCAATCCCTCGTACATGTGAGGACCTTGAATCTCTCAATACATTCCTACAATATCCCCCAGATGAGCAGGCACGTCGAAAAGCAACAAGGATGAATATCACGCTGACCTCTGGCGTAAAATAATCCAAATGCACTGTCGTCTCCACACATCAGAAAGGAACAGACGAGAGTGGGGGGGAACGCACGATGAATCGATATAAACGTGTCCACAAAAGGGAGATAACGGTTCAGGAAGAACAAGACGGAGCTAAACGCCAACGGCCTCGACCATACATATTCAACCTACGCGCACCCTCCATCAACCTCTTCTGTCAAGCAGAAAAGGAGCCCACTCACCTCCTGGTCAAGCGTACATAACAGATCATAAACCTTGACACCAACACCTAAGCCTCCTATCCTTCCAAAAAACCGATTGAAGTTTTAATTACATACCAAAAGCATCCCGCTCGCCACCAGGGACCCAGTTACAAGTGGAATCTGCTGCTCAGGCTGAATGAGGGGGGGAAACGAGAAGCGAAAGCAGTAAGACGGACCTGGGACATATTCCTCTCTCCTCGTCTTCATGCATATGGGGAGGAACCAAGCAGCGGAAATCCTCCCTTTCCGATAAAAAGATATCCGCATCATTTTACCCGGCAGCCCTGATTGTGGGTTCCGTGTGATCATTGATTCGCGCCAGACCTGGTGTGGTGTTGTGCCTGTTAGAGGTTTGACACTGATCATGACAGGTATCTCGGTTGGTGACAATGGGTGTATCAGCGACCGCCTCCGAGTCCCTAGGGCTTTCTGACACTGTGGCAGAAAATGCCGAATAGAGTGTTTGAGTGGCGTGTGGAGTGGCGTGGTTGAGTGGAGGGAGGCGCGGGTAGAGTTCCAGTCAGGGTAGGAGAAGACGATTTGCGCTTCTCCCATCAAGTGATGATGATCTGATCCGATGTTGGGGCAGTGTGCGACAGTGCTGTGCCGGCCAGTGGCCTTGGCCGAAAGCCAGGGCTAGCAAAACTGGCAAGCGATCGCTTGCTAGCTGGCCGTGAAACTGACCTGACCTTTCCCACGCGTACGGAAGGGCGGATCAGTGCGGGCCGATTGACCATGCGTGATGGCGAGTACTCGCTCGTTACGGACCAGTACGGACACTCTTCTGTTCTTTTCCTTAACCACATATTGCTTCTATCTGTAGTCAACCGCGGATTTACAATTGACTTGATTTTTGTCCTTATAATGTGCTTACCGGGGATTGACTAACCAATACACTCGCCGTAATGGCCTCGGACAATCGAGGACCCGTTCGCCAATACTTTTTCAACCATCCCGGACTTGCCACTACGAGCTCTGATGCACTGCAAGGCGGGAAGCCTAATCTGTTCTGCTTGAAGTGTTTAGAGGTTGCGATTAATAAACTTTGCACGGAAGACGAGCGTGCGGTTCAAGAGAGCCGGCAAACTAATGTTCAGGATCGAAACGAGGCCTGGTGTTGGCAATTCACTTTCAGGTGAAGAATAACTGAAAGTGTATATGTCAGTGGAGATCTGGCGCTACCCATCTTCCTTCCTGTTGATGCAAATCGCAGAATTCACCGTGGCACATGATAATCATGGCCTTGCGGAGGCGACGGCATGGTGCTTGGTCGTTTGTTGCCATTATGGATCGCGAAACGATGACAGAGAAACAAAAAAAACATTGTATTGGCGTGTACAGGACATGGGTGCATCAGTGCATACAAAAGCCAGTAGGCGTGGGAAAGGCCATGGCCAGAAGATGGTGGCCGGCCATCAAAGTCATGACCTTACCTCAGCCACTGGCAAGCCACTGACCCGCACAACACTGGTGTGCGAAGTGCGTTAACGTCGGCTCTGAGCCCGATAGAAACACCAAACGCCTAGTTAGTTGGATTCGAACGCGTCTGGTGCGGCCCCGCATCGACTCTGAGAATTTCAAGGACTCGGTCGACTCTCCGCTCGGGATTTCATATCCAAAGTGCTCGTGATCGATCATTCTTTCTTGACTTCAAACCATCATGACAGCTAGAATGCGAACTCTTGGTCTTTGGGATGCAGCTGGACTTGCCGCGGCAACAAGCTCAATTGTCTAGATATGAACATGGCACGGATCAGAATGATATGTCTTGCAGCGAATCAACGCCGTACTCTCTTCGTGTCTCTTTGCTGGATCAGATATCTGCCAGGCCTTGTTCGAGATTCCGTCATCTGTATTGATGTCAAGTGCTAGGTGCACGCATCATCAGACCGTACGACCACGCCGCCGATCCTTCAAACCACAAGGCAACGAGTATACTGACTGGCCCTTCAGCGACCTTTGGTGTTGATGTTTACTGGCTCGACGTAACAAACGGCACCTCTTAGTCGTTCCCGAATCGCATGTCTGGACGAATACCACAGACAGTCCGTTCTCGTGACGAATGGAGTGAGTTCACCTAATACTTGCATCTGTTCTTACTGACGGAACACTTTTGGAAGAGTCGTTCTGAACAATTTGCGCTGTATCCGTCATTCAGTCGATGCTGGGACATCAGATTTGAACACATTGTTCTACTCCTTTTCCGTGCACTCTATAGTGAAGGCCTGAATTTCTTGCATGAAGAAGAACAGTCCAAGGGTGTGCGCTGGTGCGGTTCTATGTAGTAAGCACAGTTCTCGGCTTTCGCATTTGAATATACATTTACTTACATTCAAGTCATTACCCTATATATGCTCCTTCGACCGGACTTGATACACATTTTTGACTTGGAGTCCTTGAGGCTGTAGTGGGCTCTTCTACCATCATCGTGAGCGCTCTTTCGAACGTGACCTACCTGCCTGTACTATATTCGTTTTTGCTTGTTTCCATTCTCTAGAAGTGCGGCATGACAACTTGAGACTGCACCTGCCTTTACCTCACGGTATACGTGGGAACCGTGTTCACAGCTATATAAGCTGAGCCTCGTGGTGACGGTGAGGCTCAGAAGCTTGACCGCCATCCCCCATCAGCGAGGATGTCTGTCCAGTTCGACCTGTCTACAGCGCACCTATCCCGCTGGCTATCCCACACCGGTCTCAATCAAACCTGTTCTTACAATCAGCGAGAGCAGAACTGGACCCGCGCCCTTGAATCGTATATCAAAACTGAGGTCATCGACCGTTTGCTGAGCAGTCGGTGGAAGGACATCACAACCGCATCTCACAGAAAGGTAGTACTCTCTATCTCTTTCTTGCTTCAAACCGCGAAACTTAATAAGTACATCCATAAATAGGATGGTGTCGCCTTCGTTTTGCGCGGCCTTCAAGGCGCCAAAACCTCCGTTCTCTACGTCCCGCAAAGGATCAACGATCTCCCCAAAATATGCCTCTGGACTCCGCGTCTAGAAGCATCAAACCTCATCGCCCGAAGCGAAGCCACGTTGGAAACCCTCGTCCCACCCCTTGTCGACTACTTCTATCTCCTCCAATGCCTGCTTCCTGGTTCACTCATCATCACTGGCGTGTCCACCGAGCAAGTCGCGTTGCCTCTCATCCACTGGATAACCAACCGCCAGCAGGCTCTGAAGTACATATTTGGAGAAGCCGGGTATCGTGTTCTTGCAATGAACGATGTGAAGCGCGGGTTCTTCATACCTCAATCTGTGCCGACGCAGAAGAAGAAAAAGACGAACAAAGAGAAATCGCGCAAATCGTCACGGAAAGGTGTGGGCAGCTCTCGCCGTTCCGATGATGACTTGGATGCGGGCTACGATTGGACGGCTTGCAGTAAAGATTGCGCCTGGTGTGGTCATTGCGAGTATTAAGGTAAGTGTCGCTCGTTCTTGCTGTCTGATTCTGATTACTCGTTTCAACCACTTTGTAACACCAGTTCGATCGTACTAGTGCGATGCCTGGCGCCAGCACTCACGGCGGGAGGACGTTAAAAAGGATTTGGCGGCGGTCGTCCCAACGTTCAGCTAGCTTAACGAGTGTAATATTTAATCGGAGAATAGTTGCGTACAAAGTTCAATTCAAAGTCCATGAGTATATGTATGACAGGCGACTTGTTCTTGGGAAGAGTAACACAACGAGTCCATGACTTTAGTACTGGTACATGGGCGAATAGTGAAGCCAGTCGTCAAAGTTGGTATAAGGAATCGTCGCTCCAGTGTTTGTCCACGTATTGATGGGGTCCCAGTAGTAAGTGATAACATCCTGGGCGGAGCTTCGGGAGAGATGGGTGAATTCCTGTTTGCATCGACATCGTTCAACTTACCTGGGCCAGTCGGTGGAGCCGATAGCTGTGAGTTGACCGTAGAAGAAATCGATGTAGTTCTGCAACGTGATGGGACATCCGCCTTCCTGCCAGGCACAGTCACCAACAATTGACGCGTATATCTAAAAGCAACATTTAGTTGACAACTTGTTCGGATATAAGAAAGAAAGTACTCACGTTGTAATTGAGGTGGGGTGCGTTGGCCTTGGACACGGCTGGGTTCTGGCATTGTGCCAAGGTTATCAAGTCCGACTAAATATTTCGTCAGTAAGTAACCTTCACTTCCAAGTCATAAGAAACTAACACTAGCGCAAGTTGCAGCTGCTACACAGCTTGGAACGGACCACAAGTCCGTGGAGGCGGTCGTGTTCAACGTGTTTAGACAGTTGAACTCCTAGAGGTGATGTTAAAACACACACATGCCTTCTTCACGACATGAATATCACTCACAAGGTTAGCACAGGCCTGACTATAGAAAAAGTTGTCGTTGATCCCAGTGTACTTTTCCGCCTGGACACATGCCTGTGGGTCGATCTGGTCGCGACCCACGACAGCGGCTCCGAAGACGGATGGGACGAGCGTGGCGCTGGCAAGAACGAAGGCTGCTTTGAACATCATCGTGAGGATATTGAACGAAAAGATGGAGGAGAAACCCGGGAGGAATGAATGACCTGGGGATGAGTAGGTCCTGAGAGCTCGCGCTGCTTTTATCCTCGTTATGCAGGGGAACGGGCAGCACAGACCGAAGCGCACATGCGCATCTGTCGCAGGTTGCCTTGGACCTGTAATTGTCTACCCTGCGGCATGAGTCTATTAGTATACTCCAGGAATAACGGGGAGCATATACCGAACCTCTCCGAGTCAAACGCAGATATGATCAACACATGCTACGGAGGTTGCATAAGATTTCTCCTTGACTTTGCCAGCTACCTCACTGAAAATTACGTCCCAGTTCTTGGACAATTCAAGTCGCCATACCTACAGAGTCCCGAAAGATGAATGTGCCGCTGACTGTCACCCTAGCGTAAAATAGTTGTACAATCCTTGCGACGGTGACCTCCATTACATACTCCCGCACGTAGCATATGTCCAACCCTATAAGAATCTAAATTTATACAACACGAATAGAATAGAAACACACTCAATCTTAAATATAGAGAGGATTGACGCGGAAGACGTTCCGGACGCTGTTTTTCAAGAACGGCATTCTGGGTTCCTTGGAAAACGATGTTTTGTCATACCTTGGAACTGGAACGACGGCCTCAAGCAGTCGTAAAATCAACGCAGCTCTGATATATTGTACGCGTCTCCGAGATCCGGGAAGGTGACGTTGAACGAGGCTGCGATGGGACCATAAGGTCAGTAATCCTGAATCACCCCTTCAACAGGGTTTGGTTTCGCCGGTCATTGCGACGGTCCCAAATTTAAATCGTTGGTGTAAACGTCCCAGGTGAACGGGCAGGAACTAGGTCCAGGTGGAGGGAATGCGAAGTCACAAAAGTTGGGGCTGGAGAGTGAGAGCGAGGCGGCGCTGGACCTGTTCCTGGAACGTCTTCCGAGGGGGCTGGGTCATGTGGCTGTGCTACTCGATTGAGAGACGCACGAGAAGACTTTCGATGCTTTCAGTGAAAAATGTGCGATAGTAAAAGACCTGTAGAAGAGAACCAGAAAAGAACGCTTGGACCTTTTCAAATCGTTACTTCGGTCACACCATGTGATCTCCGGTCACAACCCTCGTTTCGTTGCGCTCAAGCATTCAAAGTCTCCATGAGAATATTGGTACATTCTGCTTTTCTCGTGTCCACGCCGCTAGAATACATGAAGACTCCTACGATCCGATAGTCCGAACGGACGTGGCCACTACTTGGAAAGCATCATCTTCACGAACTCTGTAGCGGGTGTTAACGAGTGAAGGATGGGTCAAAATAATGCTCCTGACCTTCGTAGTTGATCTGCCCATCGCCGTCAACGTCGGCCTCACGGATCATCTCGTCAACCTCGCTATCGGACAACTTCTCTCCTGCAGCGCGTCATCAAATGGAAAGAACAGCAGAATAACAGCTGGAATACACACCCAAGTTGGTCATGACGTGTCTGAGCTCGGCAGCGCTGATGTAACCGTTACCGTCCTTGTCAAAGACCTTGAAAGCCTCCTTGATCTCCTCTTCGCTGTCGGTATCGCGCATCTTCCTGGCCATCATCGTCAGGAATTCAGGGAAATCGATACTACCCGATCCGTCTGCATCAACTTCGTTTATCATATCGTGCAGCTCTGCCTCCGTGGGGTTCTGGCCAAGGGAACGCATAACTGTTCCCAGTTCCTTCGCTGTCGATCATATGAGGACGAGCAGGGCGCAAAACAGAAGAGAGCGACTTGTAATGGTTCCATCACCGTCTTTATCGAACAGGGAGAACGCCTCCTTAAATTCTAGACGATATAGTGAGCATAAGCGCCCGCTTGGAGCAGAGGCCACGTACCAGAAATTTGCTCTTTTTGGAAAATAAATGTCAGTCCATCGGGTCTCGTAATCGCAATCAGGGCGCACCTTCAGACTAGGGACAGTATTAGCATAATTGTAGACGACAAAGAGGAGCGAGAGCACTTACGAGTTGATCAGCCATGGTGGTTGGTGGAGAGAGCGGGGCGTTGGCGTGGGGATCTCTCGGCCATCGCCGACCGAAACACGAGCTGCAGAGTCCAAAAATAGATCTAGGTGATCGGACTGCAATCCTCTTGGCAATCCTTCGTCAATAGGAGCGTGTTGTTGTATCCCGTTTTTAATTATCGTCGTTTATCCCCATCGTTGTCAATTCATAAATCGTCTGCATCTGTGTTCATTCGCAGTGTTATATCATCCCACTACGGGGCTACACATGCAAGACAGACAGCTCCTTTCGTATATGTAGAGGGGACGAAAGAGGAGTGAGGGGTGATGGTAGCTCTAAAAGATCTCACATGTTGAATGGCGAGCCTTGAACGCGACTCCACCGTTCCGCAGAGGTGGGTTGGAAAGTTCAAAGAGATCCAAGTGAAAAATGAATTGCACCATCATTCTTGCCATTTCACGGCGTCGTAAAATCAATACAACTCTCATACGTCTGACTATTCTCCGTCGCATACCAATACCACTGAATCGCACACGCGCCCGCCTCCGTACACGCGTCCCCCAGGTCCGGGATCGTCACGCTGAACGAAGCTTCACACAGTTAATCAGCCCCATCACATATCCCAGATGACATTGACAGCAAACGTACTCTCATTCGCGGGCCACTTTGACGGCCCCAAAGAGGAATTGGCGTAGACACTCCATGTGAGGAGGCGCGCGAGGGGGACTTGGGCCGCGAGGTCCACCACGGAGACGTTCTGCAAGCGCAAGGTGAGTACCCAGAGCAAATGAGGGGAAAGAGGGCGTACAGCATATCCAGTATGGTGCGCGACGAGCTCGACAGTCATGGGCACGACCTCGCCGACGTTGTAAACGTGCGCGTTGCTCGCGTTGTCTTCGATCTGCATGGGGTATAAGATATAGAATGGGGTGTGGTAGGAGGATGGTACCTGATATCCCTTGCAGAAATAGAGGTGACACGCCTCGGCGTCGTACGTGCTGTCAATCTTCTTCACTGCGTCCTCGATCTACAAACCGCGTTCCAATGTACATACTGTATCTCTTTCACTATAAGTGAACACGTACCGGTCCGTATGGATCTGTCGAAAAGGAATCAATTTGAGGCTCCCGGCCTGAAGAAGAAAGACAGCGAAACCCACCCGAATTCAAACTCTTATAGACTGGCGTTCCACACTTCGCTTCCGTCCCAGCTCCAACCTGTATATAAAATAAAATGTCATCAACCAAGGTGGCGTGCAGGTGGTGCTCACGACGCGAGCTGCGGGAGATGTGACTCTCCCGTGCGCGAGCGCGTATCCGATAGAGGCAGCGATGACTGAAATCCGAGTGAAGAGCATTGTATCCTTACTTGCGGCCAAGAGTCGTTGCAAAAAGCGTACTTATACTGTTGCTGTTACTTCAGCGGTCCGTAGCAGAAGGACGGTCCGGGGACGGAAAATAAAGTAGCACAGAACGCATAGACATCGGATCTTTCTCGCGGGCGCGATGTTTATTTCGCTGCGGTGGTTTAATTGGAGCGTTAAGGGCGCACGGAGAATATTTGGAAAGGCAACACAGTTGGTGGTTCGAAGCGGCTGAGCACGCGAGGTGGATAGAAACCACGAGGGGACAATACTGTATTGGAGTGGGTCAGACGATAGATCACAAAACGCACCTCAGAAGCTGCTCAGCAAAAGTAGCTGACGCGAACGGAGGAATCTATAATACACATGAAAGGGAGAGCCTCGTTGGCAGTCAGAATATCGGAAAGCTTAAACCAATCTCAAGTGCAGTGGCAGGCTTTTATTACCTGGAGGTCTCCACTTGAATATATGCCAGCAATTATTACCTTTTTCACTTGGTACAAATCCCTTTGCTTAACGACATCGTCTAAACGGAGAACGCAATATCCATTTGGCTTTGTGGTCGTCATATAGAGCATGAACGGATGCCTAGAGGGCAGTGAACAGGCAAATGATGGTGGTCAACTGAAAGGAGTAATTTTGATTACTCAATCCGGATCCCAATCTCACCTACCACCAACTTCCATGTCGGAGGGCAAAACAGCACGCGTCGCGCTCCCCGGACCATCACCCTCTCCCCCATCATCCCCAGAACCCGAAGAGCCTGGAGCCGAAATCGTAGACGAAGAGCAAGACCCGCTTGCAGATCTAGATGACTCTACCACTGACATTGATCTCGTGCACTGCCGTCTGAACGCGCTCCCACCCTCTCTGGCGCGCTTCAAATGCCTCGCGCGCCTATGCGTGCGCCAGAATCAGCTCACCACTATCCCCCCAGAGCTGTTCTCGGACGACGGCACACTAGAGGAGCTCGATTGCTACGACAACAAGCTCAAGAACGATGGCATAGACGAGCCACTCGCAGCGCCGCAGATGAAGAACCTAAAGGTCCTGGACCTCTCGTTTAATCTCCTTAAAAAGCTCCCCGAGCCCCTGGGCGATCTCGCGCAGCTCGAGGTGGTGTACTTTGTGCAGAACAAGATATCACAGATCGATTCGCGATTGGCCGCATGTCAGCGGTTACGGAGCTTGGAGCTGGGCGGGAATCGGATCCGCGAGCTCTCGGGGCTGCCGAGTCTGCCGGCGCTGGAGGAGCTGTGGTTGGGGAAGAACAAGCTCACGTCGTTGCTGCCGCTTGCCGCGATCGACTTGCCTCGGTTGCGCATCCTGTCATTGCAGTCTAATCGTATCACCAAACTCGAGGGCATTCCGCCGAGTGTGGAGGAGCTCTATCTAAGTCATAACGGGGTGGAGAAGATCGAGGGACTGGAACAGTGTACGAAACTCAATACGCTCGACGTGGGGAATAATTTCATTACCAAAGTAGAGGGCGTGGCGCATCTGGGCGAGACGTTGGAAGAGTTCTGGGTTAACGGTAACAAGCTTTCGTCGCTTGGAGAGGTGCTTGTAGCGATGGAGGTTCTGAAGAAGCTCAAGACGGTGTATCTCGAGGCCAATCCATGCCAGGCAGAAGAGGGGGCAAACTACCGGCGCAAGATTATGTTGTCGTTGGCTTGGGTAGAGCAGATTGATGCGACATATGTACGGAGATAGGCTATTCCATGGACAATGTACATACCACCTGTAAATTTAGAGGCCTACTTTGGACGTGTGTTTCGATTCAATTTTTCGTAGGGCATATGGAGGAATTGTTTCTTTGTTAAACTTGACGAGGACTTGATTGTTTCGTTTTCTACTTGAATTATTCTTACTCAAGGCGGCGCGATGCAGCGTCGAGAGCTCTATGTGAAGGCTCTATTCCGATAAGCAAACTGGCCGAGTCGAAAGGAATCTTTTACGGTTCGGAATCGACTGAAACATGAGTGGTCGACGAGGGAGAGTCTTTTTCTCATGATGATCGTGAGAGACCAATTATAGCACATGCTAGTGCGTGGCGCACTGTTTGCTGATCAAGTTGAGACGGGGTCGATCGATTTCATCAACTTGGCTTCCACCACCCATCAGCGCCGCTCTCATGCCTACCAAAGAACTAATTGCAAGTCTTCCAAAGGCTCTACGTCCTCCCTCAAACGAGGACAATATGGGCTTTCGAGTACGTATATGATTGAATCTATATCGACTTGCAGTCGAAAACTGGGATTTCGTAGCAAGGAATCGTTTCTGCCCTTGAAGCATTAGAGACCTTGACTGAGTTACCATCCGGATTCCAGAAAGCGCAGCCTGGGATATACTACTCTCCCCCGAAGTTCGACTTTGGGTGGCTGATCCTAACAGAGGATCTCATCTCGACGCTCCGTGCCAGCCGCCCTGACTGTCTTGCGTACACACCTATGATAGACATCAAGACCGACAAGATGCGCGAGGTCTTCGATCAGGACGAAACCTTGGCTCGCGTGCAGGAAGAGTTGCAGATACCGAAACAGTGGACCCTACGTCTTGAGGATATACTTCAGATTGAAGATGACGGCATGGAGTGCTTGTCGTTGACGAACAGCTATGACAATGGGAATGAGATCCCGCCGGAGGACGTTATAGAGCGGGTTAAGATTGTCTTCGGGCTGGAGGGGGAGCCGAGGTGGTTTCTGGATTTCCACGATGCGCTGTGGCGTCGAAGGCTGTTCTTTGAGCTCGAGGGTAAGCTCATTGCTACGACCGATATTTCGTACGTTCTTTGCACGACATTGACTCGACACTAATCATCCGGTGTAGACGTAGACGTCGGTCTATGCGTCGACGATCAAATGTGCGAGGTATGTCGGATGCGATAGGAGCGAGTAGAAGCCGTCCGTCGCGTGATCGTGTGGTAAATGTCGTGTACGTGTGGAATGAATATGCTCTGCTCCTTCGTGCACTCTGTGCTCTGAGCCTCAAGCAATATCCAGAGGAGGAAAATGACTGTTCTGATTGTGGTGGTAAGAAGGTAAGGAAGGTATGAGTCCAAGCCTCCAGTAACTAGGCTTGTGGTCTAGAGGGAAAGGAGTGGTGTGATACTGTAAAATAAATAATGAGTCTGGTATAGGGCTGGCCTGAGCCAGAGAAATGGAGACTGAGCTAGGTTGATCTATGAGTAAAAGAGAGTGTATAAGCGAAGTCCAATGGTAGTCCGTTGAATCCGAAGTCGAAGTACTCGCCCGGTGAATAATCCCGATCCGCCACCGCGACGTGTGCGCTAAGGTGCACTACTACAGTGACGGAAACAAAATAGACGTCGCCCCCGACGTCTCAAAGCCCATGCTGCCCATCATCATGACCGCAGTGAGTACAGCGTGCGAAGCGGCCATGATGATGATTCATGACGTTCATCAGCATCCTCTCGGATCGACGCTCGGCATCGACAAAGAACATGTTCGCCTCAGAAGAGACAAAGTCGGCAAAGCCAACAATGCCTTTCGAGACAGGGAGGTACGCATCTTGACGTGCATCCATAAGTCTTCGAGCCCATGTTTCGAACCCATTGGGATCTCGACAGATGAGACGGCCAGTTACTTTGTGATAGAGAGGGAAGGTTGTGTAGTCCAGGGAATAGTAGTCGACACCAGCAGGTGGTGGGATGCGGCCACTATCAAAGTCAACGACGTCTGCGATCTCCGCCCGAATGTCGTCTGGATATGTCGTGTTCCAAGGATAATAGTTGACATCATCCAACCTATAGCGCTCTGGAATGTGATGAAGGAAGCGTCCCATGGCCTGTATGTCAAGCCAGGTGAGATTGTCATCTCGTACATGCTTGAGATCCTTGCTATCCTGAATGTGGAGCTGGCGAGTGAATGTGCCGGGCTGCTGGCAGACATAACGGTAGGTGGAGATGAGTGTGGTCTGTAGAGCATGGTTGTAGTGATGATGGGGCTCTGGAACATAGAAGCTGGCTTTGTAGCCAGGTGTGCACGCCTCTGTGACTGTTTGATAACCGTCCTCATCGAGCTTGTTGGAGTATATGAACCTGAACGCGTCGCGCTCAGTCCGGGTGATGCATGCGTCGTTCTCCTGGTAGTGTTTGTAGATGCGCTGGTTGTGGAGATGAGATGCGAAGATACGTCCACCGCACCGGTAACCGGGCAGAGGAACACCATAATCGATGGAATCATGGATGGGATCGGGGGGCAGGAATGTGTGAAGGCGAGGGTTGTCATATGGAACTGGGATTTCCGCGGGAAAGTCGTCGTCGACCAAAGGAATGTCAACAGGCTCGTGGTCGAGTTTGTTATGTATAGGATTAGGCGGGGCGCGTCGTGGGTACGGGGAGAAGCGTATCCCGCCGGGGAAGTGGATAGACATACTGGTAAGTAAGAGAATGAAAGCAAGAGTGAAAGAGAGAGATAGGTGGATAGGAAAGAGTGTGAAGGTGTTGTTCTGGATGTAGGAATGGTGTGATTGGAAGTGAAGAGATCGTACAGACCCGCGGCTAGTCGTAGAGTCAAGCCGACTCGGGTCCAGAATGATCGGGGATTGGTTCTGGGATGGTGGAATAGTGAAGTGGAGTGATAAAGGAGTGGTTTGAGAGTAAAAATGGTGTGAGGAAAATTCGTGGGGCCATGCTATTCGAGACACAAGTGGCGTCGAGTCTGGTGGACCCGGGTCCAGAATGATCGCGATGGCGGAAGACTTGGGCGAGTCACCGAGGCAGTTGTAGACCAATGTGGGGTATGACCGACGCGTTCTGGAGCCGCAGTCAACGCCGAGATAGGCGCTCTCGAAGTATATAGACTTCCCGGAGCGTGGAGACAGGATTGATGAGTGTCGGGTCTTCCACGGCGGGTATCTTGAGTCCGGTCTTGAGTGTCTGGTGATCTGGTCGGTAATAAAACAGTCGGAGTCGTCGAATGTTAACGTGTCCCTTGAGAATCGCGCCAGAGAGCTCGCGTAGCACGAAGCTATCATGGTCGCGCTTCTGGTGAATGATGTACGGGCCGGCATAAGTCCATTGTCCTTTGCCGCCTTTGATCTCGTCGAGTTTTGACTCTCTGAGCCAAACATACATTCCCTCCTCATAGCCTGAGAAGTCGAATCGAAAGTGTGCGCGTTTGGCGAGATCCTCGATAGCGCGCTTGCGTGACTGCCGAAGAGTCTCGTTGGCTTCCTTCATCTTCTCGTCACGTCTGGAGATCTGACGTGCTCGGATGGCAATAAGGTCCTCTTCTGTACGAACGGTGTGCCAGTCGAGAGTCTGCCAGGTGATTTCGGCGTCATCGAATGAGAAGACGGGATGTTGGCCGTAGAGGAGATAGTAAGGGGAAAATCCTGTGGCTCTGGAAATAGTGACGCGGAGAGCGAATAGAACGGCATGCAAATACTTGGGCCAATTTCCCTTCGCATCTCCCGTGAGCTTGAACAAAGGTCCGATGATCATCTGGTGATGGCGTTCGATGGGTGCATTTCCTTCCGGATGATATGGCGTGGAGAGGATGACAGTGCAACGATAAAGCGTCTTGAGGAGATGTCGCACTTCTCCCATGAATTCGGGTCCACCGTCGATGGTGATAACGGGTACACATGCGTAACGGCAAACAATGTCCTCGTAGATGAACTTGGCCACAGTGCGCGCATCTGCAGACTTCATCGCACGCGCCTCGGGCCAGAGAATCGTCCTTTCAATCGCTTGGATGATGTATTCGAAGCCACCTGCTCCTTTAGGTACGTAGATCGTGTCGAGATCCCAGTGCCTAAGGAGAGGGGCCAGCCACGATTCGTTATAAGGAAGGACAGGCTTACGTTGGATGGATTTTTGACATTCGATACAAGATCGAACGAAATATGAGACGTCTTCGTAGAGGTTGGGCCAATAGAATCGATCTGCGAGTAAACGGTATGTGGCGTCTCGTCCTCGATGCCCGGTCTGTAGATGCGCCTCCATCATCAAGTCACGTCGCTTGGCGATGTCCTCAATGACAAGTCGTGGCATCTTCTCATCTACACGTTTGGCCAGTAGCCAGAGTTGGTCCTCTGCCAACAGAAATCTGCGTGATCTTTTGAGAAAAGCGAGCTTGGCCTTGTCAGTCTTGCATCGGAGAGGATATGTCCCAGAATGAAGGAATAGTCGGAGTTCTTGCCAAAAGAGCCCGTCGTCATTGTCGCGTGCACCATGTTTATGTCCAGCTTTGTTGGCGAGTTCCTTTGGGTTTAGCGGCCGTAAGTCTGTAATCTCCGGAATCGCATCTGTGAACAGTGTAGAAAATTCCACGCCAGCGAGAGAGACAATGGCGGTATATTCACGCGTAGATGGTCGATAGTAGAATTCGGGGAGTGGCCTGGTAGGGGAATGATTGGGATTGGAAAGAGCAGCACAATGAAAAAGGGAATATGCGTCGTCTTGGAAATATGAGTCGGCGTGGTCGCCGTATCGATCTCTCTTGTCCATCTGTAAGCCAGAACATGCGTGAAAAACAGGTATATTTGGCGCCATGGAAGCGCGAGTCAAGAAAGGATTAGACGCCCGGATTCGAAGGGCGCTTAACGTGAACCGAACAACGTCAGTGATCGTGATGTCATATATTGACACCGGTTCCTCGGTTCCGTTTCCGTCTTCTTCTTCTGCATTCATGTCGCTAGTGCTCGTCCTCGACGACGTGCACCCATCGGCGTCATCGGGTACATCTCGGACGTCGTGCTGGTTACCTTGGAGCTCGGATTCACGCGTACAACGCGGATCCTGACCTGATGCCCTTTGATCTGCTTCTTGACTATGCTGTTGTCCTCTGCTTTCCTTGTTCTGGCCGTCCGTACTCGCGTAGGATACTTCTGGTCGCTGGAGTATTATGTCGGGATCATTTTCGAATCGCGAGATGTATTCCCGTTGTCGTGGATCGTTATCGGCACTTGCTGCAAACGGTTCCTTGCCTCGGCTTGGATTTCCATTGCTCGACTGCACATTTTGGATGGATTTCGGGGCCGTATTGGATGAGCGTTGTTCGTAGATGATGTCGGGAATGCTTGGGTGATGGTGTAGGGTCTTCTTGTCCTTGCAGCCGTGCATCTTTGCATTGCGGTACTCGTCTCGGTCGACGCGTGTCCCGTATGCCAAATCATACGCGTCTAGGAATGCTTCAGCATCGTCTGCTGGATTGCTGTGGCCTGTATCGATTTCTGGAGCTCTGGACAACGCGTCTTCCATCTTGAACGCAGTCGCTGGTACGTGCTTTGTCTCGAAGTCGAATAACTGAATCCAGGAAACCCATCTTAACATAGGTGCATTTGGGACGTCGTCTGGCTTTCGGAGCATCGCCGCCAGTGATACAGCGTCGTGTTCCAAGCAGAAATGGATCCCCCACACGCGATGGCGAAGGGCTTTCAGTGCCATGAACACGCCAAACACCTCCGTCTTCGGTTGGCCGTAGTTTTGCTGTGGTTTGTTGAACGTGCAGGATCCAAATAGCGTCGGGTGTTTCTCCGCGTCGGTGATCTGGTATAGGACCCAACCAGCACCCATCCAACTGGAGTCGACGCCTAATACGACGAGTCCGTCATCGGATGTACGAGGAGGTCGGGTGATCAACTTGGCGCGGTCATAGTCCAGCCGGGCAAGTACTGGAGCCGTTGTAACGCGTTTCTTAAGCTCTGCAACTGCCTCTTCGCCTTCGTTCGTCATCTGGAATTCTTCCTCCGACTTTATGAGCAGAACTGATAGTGGCTTTGTGATCATCGCGTAGTTTTTGATCCAACGGCGAGCACCTCCCGCGAGACCAAGGAACATTCGGACCTCGCTAACGGATATAGGAATAGGCCACTTGAGGATCTTTTCGGTGAGTTCAGGTCCTAGGATCCAGCCTTCGTATGCGACGACTGATCCAACGATAGTGAGCTTGAATATGGCGAGTATGGTCTTGTATCCAGATATTGTGATTCCCGCTGCTTCGAGAGCAGACAAGAACGCATCTAGTCGAGGTAAGAATTCCCAAATGAACCGTCTGAACTGTTTCTCATCATCGACAGTCTCGTTATTGTAGCGTGATAATGGTCCACGGACGCCACAGTCGTCGATGAAGTTATCGGCCCATCCTTTGACTTTTAGGCGCTTCAAAGCATGATCTGTACGCCGACTAAACTCCTGTACCGAGTTTGTACACCCCTGGACGAGAGTACACGATTGCACTGGATGGTCCATTGCGTGGCACGTTGTGAGCGGGCGAGAGATCTTTGCAAGTCGACACGCGTCAAACCCGGAGAACATGTCTCCGATACAGTAGACCGAGTGGCCCACATAGGACTCGGCGAAGTCGTTGATGTTTGGTGGGAGCGAGGCATCCCGTACGGTGACTGCATTCAGTTCTTCTACGTTGATAACCAATCTGACAGGTGGACTTGAGCCTGGTTTCTTCGCGACTGGGAATATCACGGATCTATAGCTGGCCACGGATGGCTCGAACTTGCCAGCCAATTCGAGTCGACGAATCTCTGCGCGGACGTGATCTCTGAGTGCGATCGGGATAGATATGGGTGGCCGTTGCCACGGTGTATGTTCGATAACCGGGATCTCATAGTCGGGATAGTACTCTGGGCTGAACTCGCCCTTCTCGGTGTAGTCGAATGCGAATGCATTGGGGTGCAGCATGACTAGGTAAGCCATCGCGCGAGTCTCTTTCGGCGTGAGTGTACCTGACGGAATCTTAGAAAGTAACAAATCTAGCCGCTCGCGAGTGATGCGACCAGAGAAATCAAGCGTATCGATAGGCGGAGGATTAAGTGGAATGGGATTTGGAGGGAGCTCGGGTATATCTTTGAAAACTTGTGCAGAAGGATCGGGCATATAGGATGGTACTGGTCGGTACTTCCTCGCCACAGGTTTGAAAGTACGTCCAGTCTTCTTCGGTCGGGGCTGCAAAATCTGACTCGCCGGGTTAGTGCTATACACATGTAATGCGCGGTCCGTCCAATGAGTCGAAGGAATGTTGTTCGGGTCAATGCCCGAGGAATGAATGTAGTCGTGGATAAGGGAATCAAATTGTTCGGGTGGGTGAGTGTTCATCAATAGATCATGATCAGCATAGGCAGGATTGCCCATTAAACATTCGAAGGATCTTCCTAGTGTGGCCGCGTTGGAGTGGAGGACCTTCTCCTCGCACTCCTTCAATGAAAATCCGTGTCACCCTCATCCGGAACTTCCTCGATGCGCGTGGTGTGCGAATGCTTCGTCTTGATCTCTGTCTGATTCCGCGGGTCTTCTGGTGAGGCGATAATAACTGATAGTGTTGGCTGGTAAGACCGATCTCCGTTCTTCCAAAGCAGCAGCTGAACCTCTCCAGTTCTCGAGTAGTTGATCTGCGCCGTGTAGAAATGAAGGAACGGCTGACCCAGGATCAAGTCGTACGAGGTTCCGATGTCATCCATTCTTGAAACGAATACATGATGGCTGAAATCGTGTGAGCCGATAGCGAGAGGCGCATCAAGACAGCATCCAAGCAATCTCTCTGCATCGCCGTGGATACCCTTGAGTGACCAGTTCGCGCCTGCGAAATCTAAGGCGAGTCCGCTCTTGTTCGCGACACGTTGTCCTGTAATGTTCAGCTCTGATCCTGTATCAATCATTGCGCGATACGGAATGCCGTTGATCTTGACGTTTACGATTCCAGTGACCATGGCAAAGAACGGCTTGTCGATGACTGCTATAGCACTTGTGTGGAACCGTATGAATTCTTCGGCTTCGTCAACATTGTCTGCATCGCACTCCAAGGTCATACCCTGGAACGGATTGTTGTCATCTGTCTTCATCGCATAGACTGTGTCGACGTGCTCCACAAAGTCATTGTACTTCGCAGCTTTGTTCGTGTACTCGCGTCGGGACTTGGTGGCCTCGTTGACGGACTGGCGGAGCGCCGGGCTCATCCCAACAAGATCCTTAACTGAAATGGTGATCTGGTTGTCCATAACTCGTTGGTAAACCGATTTGACATCGACGCTCTCCTGGATATCTGAGGTAAAGCGCCAAGCAGGAGGCTTTGCCGCTTTCGAGTTCGTATCATCCTTCATCGCAACGTCAGGCTTGTCCCGAGACGGCTGAGAGGCTTTCCATCCATCCTCTCTGTTGATAGGATTCGGTGGTGGAGTGATGTTAACGGGTTTTGGTGCAGGTGGTTTAGCTGGTGCTCGGGCAGGTGGATTGGCTGGTGCAGTACCATCTCGTTGCTTTCCTTTGTCATTGGGTGCTTGAATCGGATTATAGCGATTGTCTTTCGTTTGAGATCGAGTAGCAGGATCCGATGAATGCGGCGTCAATGTGGCAACTCCGAAGATTCCTCTGCCCAACTGCAAGACCTCTCCGCCGTTATTGATATAAGCACCTAAGTTGCTCGTGGTGGCACTCGTAGAGGGCTGTGAAGGAGTCGTTCTTGTTGTAGGTGGGGCAGCTGATTGTTGGCGCAAGTATCCGGCCAATCCTCCAACGGTGTTTCTTGGAACCAATGGAAGATCAGCTCCGTTCGGAAGCGTGTAACGATTGCCAGTCATCTGGACAAGTCCTTCTTGAAGCAAAGGAAGCATGGCCGGGCAGCGGTGTGGGCTAGGAGGATGAGTATTTGTAACCTCTCCGCAAACCCAGCAGCGACGGGGTGCTGAAGCGAAACGTGACTCGTTCTGATGTTCGTTCTTGAGCTCTGCTAGGCTGAGCTGCATCTTGCGCATAGCCTCTGTCAAGTCATCGATCTGGGAAGATGTAGCCTGAGGAGCCTTCGCTTTTGCTACTGAACTAGGCGTAGGCGGGCGAGGTGCTGGAGTCACCTCCTCTGCAATCCGGTTTCCGTCGTTATCAAAGTGAACCTCCCTGCTCCTTGCAGGTTGGGACTTCCACTCCTCGTAGAGTATACTGTCTGAGTCGAAGCGTGCCTTCA